>PVKM010028098.1:0-18451 GCA_004027735.1 Carollia perspicillata
AGCAAAGCTGAAACGAGCAGCGTGCTCTCCAGTAGCAACAGGCTTCTAGCACGGGGTGGCCCTGCTTAATCCACAGGCTCTGCCCACAGCCTCTGGGTCTGCAGACAGCCGTGGGCTCGAGCAAACATCCAGAGGTGCTGGGAGCAGCTCCAGGACACACACACACACACACACACACACACACACACACACACACTCTAGTCCGCACAGCCCCCTCCAGGGGAAAGCCTCCCACAGGTGGTGCCTTCACACCTCTTAGCCCCCTACATTAAAACAAAAAAGGGCAGGCCTGAGGTTCCAAGCCTTCGATAGGTGGCAGAATCTAGTAAGATTTCAGTAACTCTTATTTTTTATAGTATTTTTGTTTAGAATTAGCTTCATTTCATGCAAACAATACCAATTTTCCAATTAGAGGATTGATATGAAATTTCCTTTAAAAATAAAAGTATTCAGTTGAAAAAAAAACTTTTAAAAATATATCAATTACTTTATAGTAGAGGCGTGATAAAAACTGTAACAGTGACACACAGTGGGACAAACAACACGATACAGAGGCTGAGTACAGGACGTGCCGCTCCCTAGCAGAGGTCTGCAAACCATGGCCTGTTTTCATACATTAAGTTCTACTGGAACACAATCAGGCCAACTCATTTACACATTGTCTTTGGCTGCTTTTGGACTACAAAGGCAGGGTTGAGTGGCTGCAACAGAGACAGTACAGCTCATGAAGTCTAAAATATTTTACCATACAGCCCCTCACAGAAAAAGCTCTGTAGCATTCCCGGAAGGCATCCCACCTCCAGCCCAGCATCCTATGTGCCCCAGGGCACGAGGCCAGAGTGTGGGAGAACGGCCACCTCCAGGCAACATACATCTTCTGCTGGGAAAACATTTCAGCTCACGCTCTGTCCAGGTTTACAATGGCCTGGTATTAGCATTATCTTTATTTCTGTACTGGCCTTGAGCTTGACCATGCACTCAAGGAGGGCGTCCTAAATCATTACCTGTATCCCCCTCAATGCTCAGCACAGTGCTGGACAAACAGAAGAGTTAGACGGGGCTGATTTATATTCTGAAACCGGTACAGGGCTTTCATGCAGCAAATGCTCCTATCAAATGTCCCCCAGCTCCAGGTTTGTGAAAAAACAACCTCCTGAGTTTTTTGTTTTAAAGACATCTCCTCCCACGCCCCCACCTTGCCTCAGCAGTATCAGGTACATAAACAACACATGGACTCCTCAGAGGTGGATGGTTAATGTTTAGTAATTATAACTTTGCTGCCACATTGGATAATAACCACCTTATGAGATCTGCTTTGGTAAATTTCACAAGCAAATAACTTTAATTAGGTGGGTTATATTAGCAGAGCTGCACAAAATAAAAATGCAATATGTAAAAATAATCAGAGCGGCTCTCTGAATAATCTCCCTTAAATTATATGATTTATCTGTGCTACTCTTTCAGCTATTAAACTCTTCACTTAATTAGAGTGTTTTTAAGCGAACACAGGCTTCTGGTGGTCTACTATCTCCAGATAAGGAAGTCAGGTATTAGGTAGCCAAGAAAGACTCAGGCATGCAAAAACAAACTAACAAAAAAAACCCACAGATAATAGTATAAGGTACTATTGACCTACTATCAGCAGGGCCAAAACTTTTATTCACTCATTAATTCACATACCAGAAAGCTATGACTGCATTTATACAAAGTCACCATGCCAGGATCCTGATCATACAGAGACGAAACGAGTGTGAAACCTGCTTTCACAAAACCTAGCTGAGGGGACATCAGTGTGTTCAGCAGGCCGCTCGTCAGGATGTTAATAAATATTCAGCAAAGGTATAAAGAGTTCTCTACCTCGGGGGTTCTCAGAGCCTTTAAAATGGGTCTATGCACCCAAACCCCGTCCAAGTCACTTGTGCACAGAGGACTTCACACATTGAGAAACATTCTTCATCCAGCTAACTTCAAAGCATGTCAGAGCTGAGACAGATGGAGCAGAGGGAGCAGTGGTGCACTGGTGAGTTGTTAACACCCAGCTCTCCACGCTGAGCGACAGACGCCCTGGTGTTTGCCCATTTCCATGGTGCAAATACTCTGCCACGGCTGAATTCAAGCTTCGAACATGATGGCGCTGAACACAGATTTGGGAAGAAATGCACACGCCTGGCTGCCACACTACTGAAGTGTGGGGAGAAAAAGCTACTCCCAGCTGGCAGGATCGTGGGCAAAGAGAGAGCAGCTTGGACTAATCCATCCCCTCCAACCAGTCTGATTTGTCTTGTGACCCACGGCCTAGAGATAACAATAAGCGGAAGGAGCCACCAGGAAGAATCAGAAGTTACCATTTGGAAAACCACATTACCATTTAAAGGCTTCGCAGGCCTGGGTGTGAGAAATGGCCTGACAATCCCGCCACCTCCAGTCTAATTCATACTTGAACTCAGCATATTTAGGAACCTAGCACTGTGCTTGGGGAAGAAACTAGGAGGACCCAGGAAGAAACCAGAGGATACAGTGGCCAGTATGGACTTGTGGTGCTTACCTGCCTGGCTTTCTGATAAATGACTCCAAATTTGAATGTGTTCTTGACATCATGCTCATCATAGGACACAATCATTTGGGAGGCCTGGAAAATGTGGGAAGAAAAAAATCAGATTGTTTGTCCACTTGGAGGGAAACGGAAGGGGAAGCACCCATTTCAGTGGAGAGCGTGCCCGCCTGACACAAGACACCCACACGTGTATCAGAGGAGAAAGGGCCAAGGCCGAAGTGGATGGTGTGGATGGTCGGGATGCAGCGCCAAAGCTCTCGGCTCGGCCTCAACACCGAGCTCCCTCCCGCCGTGGCCGGACCTCTGCCTCACTCGTTCCCATCCAGGCGTGCCGGCCACGGCCTGGGCCCACGGCGAGTGCAGCAGGACGCAGGGAACTGACTTCACCCCGGTGTTCTGCCTGTGAAACCAGGCCTCCGACACTGGTAAGCAAGGGAGATACCAGCTCGAACTCCACCCATAACCAGCAATATGATTTTGACAAGGCGCTGCTGCCGCGGGACTTTTTAATCTGCCTTCTCTATCACTGAGAGACCTAAAAGGAGACCGCTGTTGGGAGGAGCGTACCCTAATACAACATAGGGGGGAGCTAACCGCTGGTTCTGCCTGCCGTTCCATCGCACTTCGAAGAACTGGTATCTGAGGGGCAGGAACACTAACCTCTAATTGTGAATCTGCTGTTTTTACCTGTATGGCTTCAAGTGAGCCACTTAACTTCTCTGGGCCTCAGTTTCCTCGTTTGTGAAATGGAACTGTGCAGTTGTGCAGTCAATGAGATTGGGCAGGTCAGGTGCAGAGCACAGAGCCGCTACGACCATCACCATCACCATCATGGCCATCTATGTAACCCCCCAGAAAGATTACAGCGGAACCAGCTCAGGGGAAAAGAGAAGATTTGGATGCTACCGTGATACCCTTTTCGATAAAAAGGAGGGACCCAACCTCCTGTTACATTGCAGTAGAAAACAAACCAGGCACGATTTGTTTGTTGGCTGGATCACAGGGCCCGTATTCAGTCTGGGAGGCATTCATCTCCCTGAGGAAATGGACACCCGCCAGCTCCCCCTGGAGGAGTGCTGCTGGCCGACCTGGGGCGAGCCACCCACTCCCCCAGGGAGGAGCAGAAGGAGCGGAGCGGCTGCCCTGCCAGGGAAGAGGCGCCCAGCCACGGAGGCCTGCCAAGGAACGTTCTAAACTCTGTGAATTCTGAAAACGCACACACACAACATCCCAGCCAGATGAACATCCAGCCGGACTGAGGAGCCCTTCAAACGCAGCAAACATGAAAATACAGCTGCTCCTCCATCATTACCAGAGCAGGAGGCTTTCCAAGTGATGGAGAGAGCTATGCAAATGAGCGTCATTAGGGTCTCTTGGTGGATATGATTTGACAACAAAATTTGCCAAACTTGTAGTTAAGTGAGGCCTTTATGATGAGGTTTTGATGTGTGGTTAAACCTCACTAATTCAGCTTTAATTATAAAGAGAAGGGCAGTTGGAATGAGAGAAAATGTTCAGTGGAGTGCAGCTTATTACTGGTAAGTGCCTGCAGATGCTCAGAGGGCTGGAAAGAGGTGCCTGGGAGGAGAAGGGGTCTGGTGCATGCGCTGTGCAGGAGAAGACCCTGCATTAGCTCGGCCACTGCGAGGGATACATAGTGTCCTGCCCAAATCGTGAACATTGAAGGTGTTTGTTCCAGGGGGTTCTGGACGTCCAGCCAGGATAGGGCCTCTCTTCCCCACCAAACATTTCACCTTGTGGTTCCTGGTTGTCGGAAGAGGACCCAGGGAATGGACCGAGCCAGCCCCCCAAGCCTCGGCCGCCACAGTGCTGGCCCGCGGGGCAGGCGCAGAAGCACAGCTCCACACCCATCTCCTCTTTCCAGACCCCGCTGGCTCGTGAGGAAGCAGCGGGTGCATGGGGGCTCTTCCTAGATCTAAAGCAACTCACTGTCTGTGGGCGATCTAAGTCCTGTCATGCCGTAATTGTTCTTGAGTGGGCTGTTGTTTTGTTTTGTTATTATTGCTCCTCTCCCCACCCCCACGCCCACATCAGAACTGGGGTCAAGATTGGGACAGTCCTAAGGAAACTGATAGCAGAGAGGCAGCCAGTTCATTAACAAGGACCGAGCAGGGGCTCAGAGCTGCGCGGCATTGGCCATGAGGAGCCACAGCCTGCCCTTTATCTTTTAGTGGTCTGCCTTCTGCCCCACTCCCTCCTCCATAATGGCTGACCAGGTCTGCACCAGCCCCCAGCCCCCCAGCTAGAGGTAGAACACTCCCCACCCCGGCACTGGCCTCAGGGCTGTAGGACCAGAGTCAGATGGAGAAGCTAGCATACCTCTGTCACCCACACACAGCTGGGGACCGACCCAGCTGTGGCCAGAGACCCAGGCCAGAGACCCAGGTGTGGCCAAGGATGGCTTCCCAGAGGACCAGCTTGTGAAGGGGTGGGCAGGGAGAAGGGAGACACGAGGTGTATCACAGAGACCCCACAAAACCCTGCCAAGATGCAAAGAACTTCCCACAGAGCCCATGGTGAACAAATCCACGCCAAGCTGCTGAGCCTAGGGTAAGGGGTGGGACGAAGGTCTCACCTTGGGGTACAGGACAGGGCTGAATTTCAGTCCCACTGCATCATCACAGAAAGCCTAGGCAGGAAGAGAGAAATACAAGCTCAGGGGCCGTGTCCCAGACAGCACCTGGGCTCCTCTGCCCGCCAAAGAAAGAACACGGGCGGCCAGGACCTGTGGGATCGGGAGGCCTGGTGCTGCTGCTCTGTGAGGGGCCAGGAAAGTCAACCTACTTTCCTGATGAAGTGAGGTCACCAAAGGGATTGTGCACAATTCTGCCCAGCATTCCTGCCCCCAAGTCCAACTCAGCTGACCATCCTTCTCATCCCACTTGGCTGACTCACTTCCCAAGTGTCTCCAGAGCAATGACACAGGCCTCTCCACCAGCTGATGGCTCCTGACCTGGGGGCCGGGGGTGGGGTGAGGGGGATGGAGTCCTCCATCTGGATGAACACCATGGCCATGCCTAAGCCCAACCCTCCTCTGCTGTGAAGGCTCCCTGGCCACTCCCTCCCGGTCCTCCTCTGAAGTCCTACTCTCCATATCAAGCTCTGTCTTTCCAAGTCTCTTGTCTCCTGAACTAGCCATAGACTTGGGAGCAGAGACCATGGATTATACTGAGCAGCCTCAGCCACAAGGATGAGATAGGGAGAGTCTCAGGAAGACCGGTGTCTGCCAGTAGCCCTCCCCCACCCCCATGCATGCAGTTAAGGGCCAAAGCCCACCCAGGAGAAGCCTGCACTCCCACCCACTCCAGAGGCCAGCCCTGGGCTAAGGGAGGAAGTCGCCTTCTCTCAGAGGTCGGCTTTTACCTTCGCGATCTGAGGGATGCTGGGCAGCTTGCTCAATCCTGCCAAGGGGATCCGCTCATGCACTGTCTTCACTTTGGACCTGCAAAGAGAGAAGTGTCCATAAGGAACGGAGTCAATGAGGAAGGTAGCTGAGATCATGCCAGACCACAGGGCAGGGACACTTGCTTCATGGCTCCCTGAGGTCAGGTGTGCCTCATTTTACCCAACCCACGTGTTGGGCACCACACTCGAACGGTGGGAAAAGGAAATCCTACCCAGGTACCCGCCTCATGGGAGGTGGACACTTAAAAACCCATCTGGTGAAGCTGCCCAAAACCAAACTATGGGAAAAGCAAAGAGTCACCTTCAAGTTCACCATTATTTTTCGGTTTCTTCGTGGGTTTTTGTGTTCTCCCAAAGAACCAGGCACAGCTTCTGGATATATTTGGGTTCTCACATGCAACTAAGCCTTTATGAAAAGAAACTCTAATATATGAAAATCTGGATTTACTCAAAATATAAATGGGATAAAAGTTGCTTTATAAAGGGATTTACCATAAGACTCTAAATTTATCCTGTTCCCCTGATTCATTTAGCACATTATGAACGTGCTGGGTTTGACGGAACGCTTTCTCCGTTTGCTAAGACAATCGTGGGTTTTTCATCTGTGGACCTGGTGGATTACACTTCTGTTGAGCCATCTTTTCAGTCCACGGGTCAAACTCCATTCTTATGTATGATTTTCTTAGATCCTGCTGACTTCCATTCGTTAATATTTTATTTAGAGTTTCACGTCTGTGTTCAATAGCAACACTGGCCTTTTTGTTTTCTTGTACTTCCCCTGTCAGGTTTTGGTATCAGAGTGCTATTCCAGCCTCATAAAATTGCTGGGAGTTCCTCATCTCTGAAAGAGTCCGTATACCATAGGGATTTCCTGTTCCTTAAAGGTTTGTTAAACCTCACCTGTGAAACCTCTGGGCCTGCTCTTTCTGTTTTTGTGGGAGGGGACCTTGGCTACCAATTCAGTTATTTACCGGTGAATATTTAGGTTGCCTACTCCTTATTGAGTAAATTTTGGTAATTTATATTTTTCTATAAAATTATCCACCAAATGTATTGATATGAAGTTGTTCTGGAATTCACTTAGGACTCCATTTCTGTCTGTAGTTCCATCCTTTCCTTCGTTGCTGTAATACCATCTGTATTTTTTCTGCTTTCCTTAATCAGCCTTTGCTGGGGGGTTTTCTCATCTTTTCAGATAAATAGCTTCTGGTTTTGTTGATTGTCCCTATTTGCTATTTTTGCTTTCTACTTCACCAGCTTGTTCTTGTTCTTTTTATTTTCCTTCCATTTACTTTGTTTTTTTTTCTATTCTTTTTCTAACTTCTTGACCCATGTGCTTACATATTTACTCTTTCTTCTTTTTCATGAATGCATTTAAAACTATACATCTTTCTGAAAAAAAGGCGAAAGATTAGCCAAAGAACCTATATGTGTGACCCATGGACACAGACCATGGTGTGGGGATTGCCTGAGGAACTGGGGTGCTCGGTGGAGGTGGGCAAAAGGGGAAAAAGTGGGGACAACCATAATAGCATAAATAATACAACTTTAAAAAAAACTCTACATCTTTCTCTACCATTTTTTTTGCATCTTACGCATTAATAAGTACTATTTTCATTGTCATTTAGTTCTAAATATTTTGTCAGTTTTTTTTGAGATTTCCCCATTAGCCCATGAGTTATTTTAAAGGGTTTTTTTTTAACTCTACAAATGTATGATGTTTGTTCTTCAATATTTTAATTTGTTGATTTAATTTAATTTTCTTTTATTCAAGGAACATAATCTGTATGACATTATTTGAAGTGTGTTGACTTAATACATAGACTTTTATTTTCATGTTCTGTGTGGGCTTGAAAAGAATGTATGTTTTTCTTTTGTTGAGTTCAGGAAAGTGTGTTATGTGATCAAATTTGTTAATTGCATTGCTCAAATCTTCTACATCCTCACGATTTTTTTGTCTGCTTGGTCCATCAGTATATGAGAGACGTTACTAAAATTCCATTCTAGCTGAGGATTTGTCTACTTCTTACATCCCTAAGAGTTTTTGCCTATTTAAACTCAAGACTCGGTTACTGAGTACAAGCTTACAAGTTCCGGACTGCTCGATCTCCTGGGTGGACTGCTCTCTTTATTGTCCTGTAGGCTGAGGACTCAGAGGGGTCCTATAAAGGGCATCTTTCCTGGCTGAGATTATGAACAAATTCAGAAACAAAAAAAAATTAAGAGCAAGGCAGTTGGAAGTCAAAATAACTTTTTGTTATTGCTAAAGACCAAAAGAAAGCACACAGGTTAATGTGAAGATGAAACGAATCTTTTAATTCAATTCCAGAACTACCCACCCAGGCAGAGGCAGTGCTGGGCAGGGGCAAGCCTGCTCTCATGGGGTCTGCTCAGGTGGGACTTGTGGAACCAGAGAGTAGAAGGAAGCCCTGATGGCAACACAGCTACACGTGCCAAGATCTTGCTCCCAAATTCACCTACTATAGAGAGCCAGGGGTGTTACACAGAAGTGTTCCCTCCATGCAGCAGGAAACATCGAAAGGGGAAGGAGTGTTCCCAAGTTACAAAGGAGTGCTCCTTTTACCCCTACTAATGCTTCTTTCCTGAAATTCTATTTTGTCTGATAGTAATATTGTTACACCAGCTTTCTTGGTTGGTATTTTCCCAGCATGTCTTTTTTCATTTCATCTTAAAGAGTTTCATGTTATTTTTCTGTAGGTAGGTCTTTTACTAAGCAGAATATAGCTTTGTTTTTAGTCCTATCTGATAGGCATATAATTTCCCAGGCTACTTTAATCAATTTATACTTATTGCAATTACTAATGTATTTGGAATTATTTGTTATTTGGTGTTTTCTATTACCTTATGATTTCTTTTATTTTTTCCTCCAATTTCCTGCCTTCAGTTTAGTAGAGATTTTTTAAAAATCTTCTTTTCATCCCTCTGCTATAGATTATATTTCTATAACGTCCCATATACATAATTGTATACTTTTCCAACAAACTCTAAACTTGATTTCTCTGTCTTGAGGAGAGAAGGGTAAACAATAACTACTGAACCCTTCTCTTTCCACTGTCCTTCCTACTTCTGTTTATAAATTTCGTTCGAGCATCTTTAAACACAAAAAAATTTTACTTCTTTTTTCTACTCAGTAATTAAATTTATGAACATAGTTCACCTATTTCTTCCCACTTTTTAATTGCATCTTTTCTTTGGTTTCTCTTTTTTTCTGGCTGATGCACATCCTTTAGTAATCCTTTCAGGGAGGGCCTGTGAGTGATATACTCCCTTCATTTTGTGTGTGTGTGTGTCTGAAAACGGTTTAATTTTGTTTTTGCAAATAGTTTTTCTGAGTATAGAATTTTAGGTTAAAGGAGTTCTCTCTTTCTTTTTTTCCTTCAATATTTTAAAGATATTGTCCCATTGTCCCATGGCTGATAAGAAGTCTAGTTGTCGTTACTTGATAGATAATGTCCTTATCTTTAGATAGCTTTAATTTGTTTCTTTTTTATCTTTGCTCTTCTAATGTTTCACTTCGATGTATCTAGAAGTATTGTTTTGTTTCAAAATTTTGCTCAGCACCATAGCGCCTGCTTTCTTTCTTCAATTCTGAAACATCCTCAGCAGTTTTGTCTTTAGATATTTTTCTTCCACTGGCTTCTCTATTCTTTTCTCCCGGAGCTCCTCTAAAACACATGCTGGGCCTCTCAGTCTTTTTCATATACTTTATCACTATGTTTGTGCTGTGCTCTTGAGGAATTCCGGGAGACTACTATCTTCCAGGGCACAGATTCACTCTTTGGCTCTGAACAGATTATGCTAGACTGGATTTTTATCCCATGTATTTTTTTTTACTTCAACTATTTTTTTTATTTCCAATAATTCCAATTATTTCCTTTTTATACCCATATATATCCATTCTTGATTCATTTTTATTCATTTATTGTACCATAATTTAGTATCCCTCTTATAGATGCTATTCTTTATCTTTTGAGGGTCTTACATATATTTAAGTCATTTTAAAAGAGCACAGTTATTTAGATTTTGTCAGCGTTAGATCCTTCTCTCACTTGTTGATGTTTTGGGCTGTCTTTCTTAATGTCCGTTTTCCCTGGATGTGTTGGAATTTTCCACCTGTTTTTCTCTATCCTCCGTGCAGGGCTCCTCGGTTCCAGTTTCCATCCAGGCTATTGGTTAGCACAGCTCTGGAGACACCATTCACATTATACAACCCGATGACCTGGACAATCACCTGTGATAATCACCTGACCCAGCGAAGCAGCCTCCTGACTCAGGTTCTTGCTGCCAGCTTTGCCTCCCCTCTGAGCCATGTTGCTTACTCTAGCCCGCGCTCGTTTCCCAGTGCAAACCTGATCACGACGTTCTCCTTTCAGGAGCTCTCCTACTGCTCACAGCATAAAAATCTAAGTCCTAGACACAGTTCCTACATGAGTTAGCCTTTTCTTACCTTTCCAGCCTGACCTCTCCACCACACACACACACACACACACACTCCACATTCAAGCTCTTTTGAATTTCTTTCATTTTTCCCTTAGCATCTGTCTTTGGGTCACCCTCACTAGCCTGCAATAGTCCATGTCCACGGAAGATGAGTAAGGATAAGGAATAAGAAACCTAATGTGTATGGAATACACTCTATAGCCAGGTGACAAGAGCTCATTCCCCACAATCCCCCTCCCTAGAGAAAGCCTGGCATACACGAGGTGCTATTATGCCTTGGTTAAACAAACACTGGATGGAAAAATGAATCTCCTAATATTAACCACTTTTGCACTTCTACAGTAACTCTTTCTTGGGGATAGTAAATTATTCTGTTAGTAAACTGCTTGTATTTGAATTGCTGGAACTGGTACTTTGTTTAGAATCTTTACTTCTACATTCGTAAGGAATATTGGCCCCTACTTTTTCTTTGTCTTTTTATAATCCTCACCCAAGAGAGAGGAAGAGAGAGAGGCACACTGATGTGAGAGAGAAACATTGTTTCACTGCCTCCCCTATGCACCCCAACCAGGGGTCAAACCCACAACCTAGGTACGTGCCCTGACCAAGGATCAAACCTGCAACCACTTGGTGTAGAGGACGATGCTCCAACCAACTGAGCCACCTGGCCAGGGCTGGCCTATGTTGTTCTTCCTTTTTCTTTTTTCATTTCATTGGTCTAATACTTTTCATGAGAATCTTTTAAACATTGTTTAACTAATTGGGAAGATTTCCATATTTTTTTCTCTCGAACAGTTTAAGCAGCATGAAATCTGTTCCTTATGAGTTTAAAATAACTACCTGCAAACCATCTAGACCTAGAAACTTTTGGAGAGAGAATTCTTTGGAAACTTTCCAATTTATTACATAGTTATTGATCTGGTCAGGTTTCTAATCTCATATTAAATTAGCATGGTTTCCTAGAAAGGCATCTGTTTCAAATAAAAATTCCAATATAATAATGTGGATTGAGTATAACATCTATCAGCAATTATTCAGTCTTCGTCATGTCTGTGGCTATATGCCTTTCCTAATGCCTAATTTTGTTTTGTGTCACGTTTATCTATATTTGACTAGCTAGTTACATATTTTGTTTTTGTCTTCTAAATGAATATCTTTTTCTATGCCATATATAAATCTGTAGCCTAGATTGATTTATCAAGTTTTAGGTTGGTCCAAAGGTTGTGGGTTATTGCTAAGCTCATTTATCAAATTTTGTGTTCATTTTATTTCTAATTTATTTGTATTGGCCTTAATCTTTGTTAATTTCTTCTTCTTGTTCTCTTTAGCTAATAATATTGATAATAATAGTAGTGACCACTGTTGAGTAGCTACAGAGTATCAGGCTCTGGCATATAATAAGCATTCAATAATTTTAAGGTGGGCACTACCACATTCACTTTACAGACAAAGAAACTGAGGCACAGAGAGACTACTAACAACACCAACCACTTGAAAATATTATTCTTTCAGATTTAATAAGAAGCTATT
This sequence comes from Carollia perspicillata, assembly GCA_004027735.1. Classification (NCBI taxonomy): domain Eukaryota; kingdom Metazoa; phylum Chordata; class Mammalia; order Chiroptera; family Phyllostomidae; genus Carollia; species Carollia perspicillata. Next base: position 11,972 of record PVKM010028098.1, read on the forward strand.
TAAGACAATTAATTTTCTTCTAAGTACAGTAAATATATTTGGCAAAATATCTGCTTTTTGAAATTTATATAGATTTACTTTGTGCCTCAAAAGACTGGTTCTTAAATCCACCTAATATCAAGAATTATCTGCAAGATTTTTAAAAATAGAAATTTGGACTAATCCAATTTAAAAAAGAAGCAAGGCTTATGAACAGACAGTTCACAGAAAATAAATGCATATGCTCCTTAAACATATGCTCAACATAATTCAATAAAATTATGGTAAATTTAAACTACATGAAAATATCATTCTCACCTATCAGATTGGCAAAAATCCCAAGTGTTTGACAAAATATTCTGTTGGAGAGGCTTTGGGAAAATAAGTACTCTGGATAGGTTACTGGTAAAGTTCAAATTTATAGAGTTCCTACAGAAGGAAATGTGACAATATCTATTAAAACACGAACGCATTCATGTTTTGAACCAGCCACCTCACTTCTGAGATATCATTTTAACCCATGCAGACTGACATTTGTACACGGTTATTCATTACAGCATTATTTGTGCTACCAAATACTGGCAGTGGCCGTGAACGGGGGATCTACTCCATAAATTACTTCACACCCATGTGATGGAACACTACGCAGCAGTAAAAGGAACTCAGCAGCTCTTCGCGTGCCAATATGGGAAGAACTCTAGATATATTGTCAAGAGAAGCAAGTTCCAAAACAACATGTTTAACAGAACGTTCTACAGAATGCCAGAAATATGGAGGAAATAGGAATATATATTATTATTTGTCTTTACATATCTTACATATTTATATTCAAACATCGTATATGTGCATGTTTAACTTTCACTGTCTTTTAAATGGCTGGAGCCTAGAAGTCTGGGCCGGTTTGTTGCTTGGCTCTGCTCCAGGAAGATTCTGCCGCAGCACATCCACGGAGCCAGGACCTCCCCACAACCAGCTCGTGTGGATGTCCCACAGGCACAGAGGCAGAAATCGCCACTACAGGGTCAAAGGTTGAAGGCTAAGTATAGAGAGACACAATAAAGATCTCTCTCTATATATATATATATATATATAGATATAGATATATAAAATTCGCATAAATAATATTGAGATGATCCTCTCACTCCTGTCCTCATTGATCCGTAAGTGATGAGAAGTGTGTTATAATCTACCACAATTATACCCTGTGAATGTCTCCATATTTTAATCATTATATGTACACTACATATACATGTATACTATACACATGTGCATGTACAACGCTATCTCTGTATCATTATCTATACACTGTTATACTCACACTGTAACGACAAAAAGCCCACCAGATACCTTCACTGTGGACTGCCCGCTTCGTGACTAGACAATAGCAGCCTTTCTCACTGATAGTGTTTTTGTCTTGAATTCTACTTTTCCACATTAATATTGCCAACTGTCCTTTCTTTTTGTATTTGATTGTTATAACTTTTTCTCAACAGTTTTCTTTTTAAATACACTGAGCTACTTTCTTTAATAAAATATAGACTGGTTGATTAATTGGTTGATTGATCTGTGGGGGGGTTTTAGGGGAAGGGATGACCCAACTTAGAATCGTTACTGTTTCAATAAATGAGTGGATAAAACAACTACAGAACGGTTACACAGTGGAATTCTACCCGGCTATAAAAAAGAAGAAAAGTTTACACTTTGCTAAACAACATGGATGGACCTGGAGCACATTATGCTGAGTGAAATAAGCCAGTCAGAGAAAGACAATTACCATATGATTTCACTCACATGTGGAATCTAATGAACAGACTGAACGAACAAGCAAACAGAGACAGACTCCTGGATGGAGAGCAGATGACAGCTAGTGGGAGGTGGGGGTTAGGAGGTGGAGGGATTGAGGGAAAAGGACTCACGGGCGTGGACAACAAGGTGGTGACTGCGGGGGGAGGGGGTATAAGGGGACTAAATGGTAATGGAAAAAATACAATAAAAACTAAATTTAAAAATATAGAAGAAACAGGCAAAAAATAATCTTTACCGTTTAATGGTGTCATTTCACTCACATTTTGCACATCATCTATGCATTCAGACTTCTGTTATATGTATTCATTTGATTCCTTTATATTCTATCTTTTTCTATGTGTGTATGTTTTCTCTGTCTTTATTTGAAATGTTCTCATTCTACCAACAATTTTCTATCCATAGAATACTAAGTTTTCTTTAAAATATGTCCAGTAACTAATTTCCTTTCAATGATTTTGTCTGACACTGAGTGAGTCACTTTGATCTGCAGATTTAAGTATTCAACAGCTTAAAAGAATCAATTATCCACATTTAATTCCTGCTCACCATCCTTCATAGTCATTATGATTTTGCTCTCATCATCTTAAGGCTGTTATGTTTTCCTTTGAACTATGTGAGAGCCTCCTAAGTATGTTCTCAGTATTACTAACTGGGGTTTCCACAGAGCAGATTTTGCTCTTCACCGCCTCTAATGCCATTTAAAATTCTTTTTGGACATTTTTTAGTTTTCTTACATTATTTTCTTAATTTCCCTAAAGATTTCATTTATTTATTCTTTTTTTTAAGTATTTTATTTATTTATTTTTAGAGAGAGGGGAAGGGAAGGAGAAAGAGTGGGAGAGAAACATCAATGTGTGGTTGCCTCCCATGTGTCCCCCACCGGGGACCTGGCCTGCAACCCAGGCATGTGCCCTGACCGGGATTAGAGCCAGCTACCTTTTACTTTGTGGGATGACACTCAACCAACTGAGCCACACCAGTCAGGGCTATTTCCTTAATTTAACCAGCAAATTTTTCATTTAATTCTGTTGCCTTATTTTATCTTTTGTCTTTTCTTTCATACAGTTTTTTTTCCAGAAGTGTGTTGAAAATACAAAGTTACTAGATACCTAAATTTTACTTGACTTTCTATAGTAAGTCCTTTTCAAAACGATTATTTCTCTACCTTTTAAATGCTAGGCTATGCTTTTTTAGATGCCGAATCTTTTTCTTTCACTGATTCGTGAGGTTCTTCTTCTTCTTCTTCTCCATATTTAAATTTGAAAAGGAAGAAATCTATTCAGGCTTGTTATTTGTTTCCAAATTGTGCGTCAGTTTTTCTGGGCTACTCTCAATGGCACACACAGACTGTTAAAACCGCCTTCTCAGATTTTAGGCTGAAGAGCTGATTGTTGAGAGACATCGATCAAATAATCAGAAGCCTACGAGGAATGAAGAAGAAGCTCGGACAGGAGTCACGGCCAGCAGGGAGTTTCACCTCTGCATAATTCCTTCTCTGTCCGGTAAAGCAGGGCCAGCTTTTTTTGTGCCTGGTTTTTTCACTTTGGCCTGGCCATCAACCCAAGGGCATGATGGGACTGTCCAACTTGCTAGCTGGTGTATGGCTTCTCCCCACCACCCTATCCATGGGCTTTCTATAGTGTACAGCTTCTCTCTACCACCCTATCCACGGGCTTTCTATGTGCGAGAGCCACATTTGAGCTTGCCCTTGAGCTCCCCATGGCAATGACTTCAAACACCGTTGGCTCAAAACAACCAAAGTGATTCCAGGTGGAAAGACCCTGACTACTCCAGGGTGCTCCTTCACTTCTGAAGAGTGCAGGACTCCCCCAGAATCTCCAGTCTCCCACATTACACTGCTTTCTCAGGAAGGGGAACTGGAATTCGATTTTCGACATCCCTACATTTTAGTCCTAACTACCCCATAGATTACAAAAAAATCCGTATGTTACCACATTCCTGGCATCTTTCTCTAGTTTTCAGTCCTGACGCAGCATTTCAGATAGGACACAGTATGAGGAAAAGAGGTTAGATCCTGACGTTTAACTGTCATCTGACTCAGAAACCCTACCCAACCTGGGTCTGATTTTTATTAAGAAAAAGGGTAAAACTCTTTACAGAGGTTCACCCAGCTCAAAATCCTGTTTGGATGTGAGGGTGCAGATAAGGCTCTCTCAGAAAACTGGCTCCAGTGGTTTAATTGATTCTTCCTCGTCTTGCAAATATGATTTTTAGCCAGGTGAGCCTCAGTTAAAAAAATTTCTTCCTTTTTTAATTAAAAAATGTTTTTAGAAGCATTCAGAATGTCGACAAAACAGCTACAACCTTTTTTGCCATTAGATTGGCATTCAGTTAACAGAACAACAATGATTTCTATAAGCTGCATCAGAGACAACTGAAGATGAAAACCACATTCTCCATGAATAACTAATCCGTGCTGAGCGCCGACGAGGGCCTGCTCTAAACCTCCCGGCCAGGGCACAGCCCCCACCCAGTGCCAGGCAAGGCTCATGGCTCCTGAGAAGGCCCGCAGGACAGGGCTGTCTGAATGCACATTCAGTAACGCATTAACTCCGCAAAAACAGGCACTGTACCGTTTAAAAGCAAATCTTACCCAGCCTTACATTTCAATTTTTTTTCTTTAAAAGGAGTTGTGTACAGGGGGTTAAATGCTTTATACACAAGAAAAAAATGTGCTAGAAGCAACTTATTCATCATCTTCTTCATCTTCCTCCGCCTCCTCATCTTCCTCCTCTTTCTTCTTTTTCCTGCTTATTTCAGCCTTGACGGCTGCCTCCTTTGCCGCATCAGGCTTTCCTTCAGCTCGGTCCGCAGCAACATCCTTCCCAGATTTCTCCTTCAGCGTAGCCACCTTCCCCTCCTCGGGCTGCTCGCCCGCAGCCCTGACTCCCGGTCTCTCCCAGCTGCTTTGCAGCGTCACCAGCGGACCGGCCGGGATGAGGTCCTTCGATTTTTGGATGCAATGAGAAGAACAAAACAAGAAGAAGGCCAAAGGAGGCCTCTTGGGTGCACCGGGATTCTCGAACGGCTCTCTTGTTTCCCCCTCAGGAGGGATCTTAGTCCTCATTTCTGCTTCATAACGGGCTTTGTCCGCCCGGCCATGCATCCAGATTTCCCTCTCTTTCCGGCAGCCGGGCTGCCCCATCTCTCTGAGGACTCCCTGGGAACTCTGAGAAGCTCACTGAAGCATCTGGGTGCTTCTTCTCGTGCTCCTCTCAGCAAGTTTGCACAAAGAAAGCGTGCGATGACATTTTGCCTCTCAGCTTCCGAAGAGCTCCTCAGCCTATGTTTAATCATTTTTCTTCCTGCCAGTTGGCCCCAGGAGTCTTGGGACAAGAGGCAAGGGAAGAGGTGACACGTCCCCAGGGCCAACACCGTGCCCTCCTCTCCCATTCTGTGGGACTGGCCAAAGGAGAAGCTCCGCCCAAAATGGGGGCTGGCTCCTCCTACGGCCACTGGCCCAGAACTAAATCGCTTTCTTTTTAAATAAAAAGCAAACCAAGACCGAATGGGTGCTACCATCTTCCTGGTACCACCCCACCTCCCCCATAGCAGGGCTGTGTCCCCCTCCTCCCATAGTTATCTCAAAATTTGGGCAGAAAAAAAAGTGTTATGTTCTTTTCCAAATACCTTCAAGGACTTCCAATTCTATTCACCCAATAGGGACTGGGTGCTGGAGAGGTTCACAGCACTCTGCTAAGCTCCAGCACTCGGCCTTGACACTTGGCTGTCCTGGCTTGTCCGCCAGCCCACTGGGGACAGGCAGAAATAACACACAGGCTCTGTGCTCCCACAGCATCCTGCTCACGGCACCAAAATAATACCTGTGACACGCACTGAAATCCTGTTTTCCTCTCTTACTAGACCGTAAGCCTGTAGAGAAGAGGGACCACGGCTCAGCCATCCCTGCAGCCCAAGGGCCTATCACAGTTCCTGGTGCAAAGAGGTTCTACGAGGCAACTGAGTCGAACCAAACAGAGACCAGTTCCAGTTCCTGCCCATGAGGACGTCGTCATTCGGAGAGGTCCCCAGCGTAGCTGTAAATCGGTGCACCTGTTGTGGCCATCATTCCATCTTGGGAAACACAGATGCTTTGGGATTTATATTTCCCGTCTGGACGCACGCCATGGACAGCGTTCTGGCAAACCCTCTCCCAGGATGATGTGGCCTTGTGTCTCTGCATAATAAGCCATCCCTATGTTTTCTTCCCCTCTTCCTTACCGCCAGAGACAGGCAGGTGAGGGTGCCCTCTACAGGACCTTGAGACCTGGATCTGCCAGCTGGCACAACCACCCAGTCCCCCTGCCTGGCACCTCCAGCACTGCCCGGTCTGCTCCCCCGAGCACGCCCAAACAGGACTGGCCAGACTGGTGTTTCTGGGTGTCCACCACAAGGGTGTGGCCTCCACAGCGCAGCAGCCCCACCTGAGAATAATCCGAAGGTACTCAATGCCCTCCGCCTCCTCGCACTTGACAGACAGGAGCAAGTTCCCCAAACTGCTGCCGGTACAGTAAAAGTTTAGATGGTCCTGGAAATAGAAATCAGGTGTTAGCAGGAAGGAGGGGGACCTTCCAGGGACCGTCCCCCCAGATCACCTCCTTCACCAGGAGTGAGAAGCCCACAGCACGTAGGAAGAGAAGGATGCCACAGCAGTGGCTGCTACCGATGAGGAGG
>PVKM010028099.1:0-18464 GCA_004027735.1 Carollia perspicillata
TTTTTTTTTAATGAAATCTCTTCTGAATGAAAGCTATAAATGCATAATTTCCTAAGACTTCCCAAGACCGTATGCAAAACAAATAGTAAAGAAAATGGTGCTGCTTAATAATGCTGAAAACACATACTGGGTTTAGGTCTGCCCCATTTTGGGGGCAGATTTGGAAGAATGGAGCCTCTCTGCTGTCAGAAACTGGATGCACCAGTGATATTTAGTGGAAAGGGATGCTAATCATCCTCCAGCATACAGGGCGATCCCACACAATGAAAACTGGTCTACCCCCCAACCCACTCTGACACCCTTGTTATGTAACACTGGACAATAGACATTCACTTAGCCAATAACTCCCCCTAATTTCAATAACTAATTGGCTAACTTTGACATTTCCTGGCTTTTAGGAATATGTAGAATTGGCCATCAGGTTGCCCAAAATCTCAATGCTGCACAAAATTCTTGGGGTGGGGGCACAGGTGGTGGCATACTGCTCACACAGTCTGCAGTATTACCTTTTGGAGTTTGGAAATCCTAGCTTAAAATGACTATGTTTTAAGTTTGGTGTCACTGTGTTTTAGAGACTTCGTTCCTACTTGATACAGCACTTGACTGAGCCAAAACAGCTACAGGGGCCATTCTTCCCTGAAAATGTGTCAAGGCAGTTACATAACCCTCCACAGGGATCAGCGCACAGGGCTTGGGGGGGGAGTGTAGGAGGAGCCCAGTAAACATCTCTCCCCTTCATCACTTCATGTTCCAACTCAGATTCCTCCTAACAAAACAAACATGGCTTTTATATCATAGTAATTCTTTTGTAGCAAGCAACTCATTCTCACATTCCTTCTCCTGCTTATTTTCCCCATAATTCTTTACCCTTTGCCTGCAATGCCTCTTCCCGCCATGTTGTACTGTTTGTATGGGAAAAAAATTGGAGTTGCTTCTTGCCAAGTGTGACATCAACTCATTCTTATTTAGTGATGTCCAGCAAGAACTTGCTCTCCCAAAACGTTTGCTAGTTTTGAAGCAACAAGATTATGAACTGCATTTTGTTTTCTCTGCCTTGCTTTTGATGGATTAGTGCACCTTCTGAAACAAATGATGTAACACTCCATTTCTATGACCCAAAGGCACTACCCATGTATGTATAAAAGATCTTTTCAAACAGCTTCAGGAAGACAAAGTATTGCCTCTGTTACTAAAAGGGAGCAGATAACATGACAATGAGTTAACTTGATAATTAAAGCTCCCTGAAAAAGATACCTCTCAGTAACAAGAAAGAGCTCTCAATATTAAAGAAAATGTAAGCCCAAAATTCTATTCTAAGTGAAGAACTTTTGTTACTTAGGAAGAAAAAAGGAAAAAGAAATATGAGTGACCTTTAAAATAGTTAACCAGACATATTACACTACTTCATGCTTAACATCTCTTTGGCAAAGTGCTACTTTACTTTATTAATAATTTTGGAAAGCCAACAATTTTATTCTACATATAAAATAAGCTAAAATTCAGGTTAGCTTCTTGGAAAAATTGGTGCTGGTGTTTTTAATATGTGTCCAACTATGATGGAACTACTGAGCTATGGCAGGTACTAATCCTTCTTCCTGAAGTCTTCTGCAAAACCCTTTCCATTCCGCCACTCTGTTAATTAAAAGGCACAATTGGAAACAGTATTGTTCCCTAGTTCTCCTTCCTTCAGGGGATAGTACCAACAAACCACACTGAATTATCAGAATGCATTAGTTACAACAAGAACAACAAAAAATATTATTGCAAAGCTATAAAATGAAAATAGTAAAAAAAGAAAGAACAGTATATAAAAACATAAAATATTGCATCTAATGACTTTTAAATTTATTTGAGTCAATAAATAGCTAGTAATTACTATGATTTTCAAATCAAACAATATAAAAATTCACTGAAAAGCTTGTTGACCATGTCCCAGATCCTATATTCAATTAAGACAAATATATATTCTCATTTTTATCTCTTTGCTACCTAAAGATAACCTACTGCTTTTAAAACCTAATATATTTTAGAAAATTTTCCATATCAGGACACCTCCTCTCATTTTTTATTATCTGCATAGTAGTATCCCACTGAATGGCTGTATCTCTGTTAAAAAAAGTTGGGTTGTTTCCAACCTTTTATTTTTCCAAACATTGCTGCAACGAATTAATGGTGTATATAAATATACATACATGGGTGGACAAAAAGTAGGTTTACAGTTATAATACAAATAAGTAATATAATAATTAAGCAATAATAATACCAAAAAAACTGTGCTTCACATAGTCACAACTGTAAACCTACCTTTGCCTACCCCTGTGTACAGAATGCATCAGTCAGGCCAGGTGTGGGTCGGTCCTGGGCATGGGTGCCAATGCTGTCACATTCCAGTATTTGCTGACCAGGACAGCGCTGAGGAACCTAATTCACATAGAAAATCTCTCGTGATGACTCTAACATTTTACTGGTTCATTTTCTATAATGTCAAGGCACTTTGCAGTTGCCAGTGCTACCCGAGAGGCATCAGTTTAGATACAAAGCACCTAAATATACTTTCAGAGGTGTTGCTTACAGCTCAGAAGTCTTAAAGGAGACAGCTAGTTCTGTTTGAGGGCTTCCAAAGTCCTTAGAGGTACAAGGCTTAAAAGCTAGGAGGGGGAAAAGAAAACATATACATTCCAGGGCAACTGCAACTACAGAACAAAAGCAAGTGCAAAAAGTCTATTAAAAAATAAGAAAATCATAGGTTTGTACTTCTGTGTGTATGTGTGTGTGTGAAGTCAGCCTGAAAAAGACAAAAGAAAAGCCCTAGAAAGTTATAATTAGAGAAAATTGCTCAGGTGACTTCATCCCACCCACATGCTTTTGATTTTCAAAAAGTATGATGAGCGCTTTTTAAGTTAGTGTTCCGAAAAGGCTGCAGCTGTTCTGCACAGATTTTACACGCTCAGTTAAGAATATTATTTTATCAACATAAAGGTTAATGGCTTCTAAATGAGGATAGCAATTTCCAACATGAGTACCGTAAATTCATACTGGTATTTGCTCTGTTTAAAGATACAGACCCAGAAGGATGAATTGGTCCTTGGCATGAACAATGAAATAATAATACAAAGATTCATAATTCCTTTCAACGCCCACCCAAGATTTTTAGCTCGCTCTTTATAAAACACCACATCTGTGTTTAAGCACATCAGCACGACGGTATTGGCCATGACTGTAATATTGCATTCAACAGATCCACCGCAAATCAAGTCAGGAAGACAGCAAACTGCAAAAGACACCAGTCCCTCCCATTCCTTACACTCCTCACCCCATCCCCTCCCAGCACACCTGCTGGTCCTCGGTGACCACAGTGGCTGGCACCGCAATGGTGCTAGGCCCGGGAACCTTCAGTGTGCAGTACTGAAATGACTCCTACCAGCTGTAGGTTTGCAGGGCCATTTAAAAAAATTAATCTCCCCTTTCCAATTCTGTTATTATTCTGCTCCCGGAGCAAGAAACCCAATAGCTGCTTCCATTTCCTTTATTTCCTACACCCAATTTGTGAAGTCCTGTTATCTCTTTGAAAGTGTCTCTGAAAATGTGCTCTTCCTTCTACCACCCTCACCTCAGTCCAGACTTTCACCAGCTCATCAACAGAAAACTACAAGTCTCCTAACTGGTGTGCCCTTATCAGGCCACTGTCCTACCAATAATTCAAAAACCACAGCTATCAATGTGTCGATACCTTGCTCCCTGTTGCAATGAAGATAAAACTATATTGCTTCTTACACCAGCACCTCCAAACTCCCTTCCCTGGCTTTAAAGAGCATCCATGATCTGGCCACCACTTAGCATGCTTACCTTACTCGTTACTCCTCCCCAAGATGCACCTTTCTCTTTGGTCAAGCAGGTATCTCACTGTCTCCGCCCCACTTCCCCAACAGTGGCATACTAAGGCCCACTTTGCTCCTCCTGTCCTCCATCCTTCCTCACCCAAGCCACCATATCCCACCAAAATCTTGCTTGTTCTTTTAGGCTTTGCACAATTAATATTCCTCTATATAGTTGTTTTCTATGTCTATGGTCCACCTCTTCCAGTGTGATGAAATGACACTGGAAGATAAAGTATCTTTAAAGATAAAGTATCTTTAAAAAGATACTGCACAGAGAGCAACCGGTGCAGCACTGGGCACTCAACAAATGATTAACTATTATAACATCATATAACAGTACATGAGCACTATGCTTCTAAAATCCTAGGCTTTGAATACATTATGATGTTTGGTTTTTTCTACTAGGTTGTAAAACTCAAGAGCAAAAATCCCCATCTAGTTGCATCTCACTTATTTAATAATTTCAACTCACTGGACAGCCAAGACACAGAAAAAAACAAGTAAAATGGCCTATAGGCCATCCAAATAGTTTATTATAAATTCCGTGCATAATGCCAATGTATTTTAGTAACAGGAAGCTCTGTACTCTGCCCCTAAAGGCCTACTGATTTTTATTTTGGTTTCCAAGCCTACAGTAACAAATTACAAGGTGATTATAACTTGCTATCAGGAAGGAAGACAATAGAATAACTGTACAAGGTAGACATACACAGCTGATCTGTACGAAATTGTAAATGAAATCAAGTCTAGCAACCAAAACTTTTGTGCTAATTGGAGTATGAGCCAGTATAGTTTCAGAGATAAAGTAGCTCATAGCCCTAATGTTACACAATACAGAGAAACATATGAAGTTATAATAATGATGGTCTAAGTCCAAGGATCATAAATTGTTAAGGTTAGAAAGAATTTCTGTACAATTACAGCAACTATATGTTGAGTCCCCAATATATACCAAATACATACTACATATAACCCATGGTGCTCACATAAATTAATCCTCTCACTAACTCCCTGAGGTAGGTATTAGTATCCTTATTTTATTTATTTTGAAAATAATTAATTATTTTACTGTTGTTCAAGTATAGTTGTCTACATTTACTCCCCACCACTCTCCCCAACCCCAGCCATCCCCACCTCCCCCCACCCTGCCTCTATTCCTGCTTGGTTTTGTCCATGTGTCCTTTATAGTTGTTCCCAAAAACCCTTCCACCTTTCCCCTTACTATCTCCTTCTACCACCCCTCTGGTTACTGTCAGATTGTTCTTAATTTCAGTGTCTCTGGTTATATTTTGCTTGCTTGTTTGTTTTGTTGATTAGGTTCCAGTTAAAGGTGAGATTATATGGTATTTGTCTTTCACCACCTGGCTTATTTCACTTAGCATAATGCTCTCCAGTTCCATCCATGCTGCTGCAAAGGGTAGATGCTCTGTCTTTCTTTCTGCTGCATAGAATTCCATTGTGTACATGTACCATAGTTTTTTGATCCATTCATTTAGTGATGGGCACTTAGGTTGCTGCCAGCACTTGGCTATTGTAAATTGTGCTGCTATGAACACTGGGGTAAGGATGACATGCAAATTAGTATCCTTATTTTACAGATGAGGAAAATGGGGTTCAGAATGGTTAAGTGACTAGTCCAAGGTCAAATGGCCAATATGTGACATTTCCCATTCCGGAACTAACTCCAAACTCCCCCCCGCCATTATGCCACACTGTCCCTATGAATTATGAATTGCAAGAATTGATTCTAAGTATGGAAGAGGATCCTTCCCACCTTCCCATTCTGCTTAAACATATCTAGTAATGGGGTGAGTTCATTACTTTGCAAAACAGCATAGTGGTTATGAACATAGGCTTTTTTTAAAAAAGATTTTATTTATTTACCTTTAGAGGGGAAGGGTTAGGGAGAGAAATATCAATGTATGGATGTCTCTCATGTGTCCCCTGCTGGGAACTGGCCTGCAACCCAGGCATGTGCCCTGACTGGGAATTGAACCTCGACCCTCTGGTTCGCAGGCCTGTGCTCAATCCACTGAGCTACACCAGACAGGGCTGAACATAGGCTTTTGAGACCACTCAGGTACAGGTTAGGAACAGCTGTTGAACCCTGGCTGGTGTGGCTCAGTGGATTGAGTGCCGGCCTGCAAACAGGTCACTGGTTCGATTCCCATCAGGGCACATACCTGAGTTGCAGGCCAGGTCCCCAATTGGGGGAGTGCAAACAGACTGATGTTTCTCTCTGTACATGGATATTTCTCTCCCTTTCTTTCTCCTTCCCTTTCTGTCTCTCTAAAAATGAGTAAGTAAAATCTTTAAAAAGAAGACAGCTGTGTAGCTACGTCCTAGCTGCGCAACACTGAACAAATTAATTTCTCTGAACAACAGTTTTCTTATCTATAGAACGAAACTAAAAAGTACTCATATGACAAGTTTGCTGTGTGGATCAAATGTGAGATGCTGCACGAAAAGTGCTTGGCTCATTGCCTGATACATTGTAATTGCTCAATAATTACCATTAAAATGATTATTACAGAAAGTTCTTTATATCAAACTAAAATCCACCTCCCAGTAACCTCTCCCCATTGACCTCAGTTCTGATCATCAGACTTCACAAAAGTAGATGTAACCCTATATCTATTCAGCAGCCATTTATTATAATGTTAAAACACAGATGTGTTCCCCTTAGCCATCCCTTCTCCAACGTCAAAACTCTTATCTGCTCCAAGACTTCTTTACATGAGGTTTCTGGACAATGACCTTCTGGTTACGCAACTCAGCATATACCCTAGTTTGTAGATATCTTCTTAAGCATGACACCCAGCACACTCTCTCAGGTATAGAGCGACCAGTGCCAAGTACTGTGCCTGATACTCCTGCTCTTCCACTCTCTGATCTTGGTAACAATAAAGGCTCCCAGTGAATTGCTGTTGAGCCAATTTTCTCATATTCTGTCCTTATGCAACTGATTGTTTTTAATCTAAATGTAGGACTTGACATTTACTGCTTTTAAATGTCAGTGTGGTCCCAGCCCATTTCAAATCTACTGAGGTCATTTTGGACACCGGATCTGTCATCCATCATGTTAGAATTCCTTCTAACATTTCATCATCTGCAAAATGATTAATATGCCTCTACCTCCTTATTTAAGGGCAACCAACAAATCTTTACCAAGTATCAAGTATGTCCAGAGTCCTTTGGTAGGACCTAAGTCAACTGATATAATGTTGAATAAGACAGACGTCTAGGTCAGAACCCTGTAGCATCTTACTTGTGATCTGTGGGCTTATCTTGAAAAATTTTAGTTTGTAAAAGGCAAGGCTGATATAGACACAAGACAGTATATAAATATTTTAAAAGGAAGCAAGCTCTGTATGTACGAAGAGTTGGAACCAATGGATGGAATGTTACAGGGATGCGCATTTTGGAATCATCTTCTCTCTTTCGACTGTTCCCCTCTCCCTCTATCGCTCTCTGTTTTAATGGGGGTACATTTTCTTTGTCTGAGCTTCTGGACCTCTTCAGTTCTCCACATTTCATTAAAGATGGCAGTTCAGTAACTTCATTGCCAAGTTCTTTCAGTTCCCTGGACTAGAGAGGTGAGGATAGAGTGGAGGGATAGAGATGGGGTAAGGAGACAAGCACCAGAAAACAATATATTTTGATCAGCTAATTGCACTTACAATATACTCTAGCTAGGATTTTAACTTCTCCTTTGTTCTATCATTAACAGTGAATTATCTTTCCTCTTGACAGAAACTAGGGAAGCAAAGTAAGTGTCAGTAGTTCTGCTCTGCCATACGTTAGCATCACCTCACCTGGCACAAGAGACTGACTACATCTACTTATTGCTACCTTTGCTCTGAACATAACTTTGTACATTTCTAGGTATTCTTTATGCCTCATACCTCAGAAGCCTCTGTTTATACTGTTTTCATATATCCTGACCCTATTCAAGTCCATATCACTTTTTTTATATCTTTATGCCTCTTACACATTTGTTTCTTTCTACTTTTAGGACAGAATCCTTAAAAATTAGAGCATTTGGAATGTTCTTTGCCCAGCCACAGTGATTGCTTCAAATATATTACTCTTTTCTTTCTCATCATAATAATTGCGTAAAGGTGTACCCTATCAATGGAGAGAAAGTAAAAAAGATGATGATGATGGAGATGGCTTGAGGCAAACTTGCATTCTTGTGGGTGAACTACTAGAAAGTAAGCTCCACGAGAGCAAAGATTTAATATTTCGCTAGAGGCTCACCTACTAGGACAATGCCTAGAGCTCACAGTAGTCACTTAAATATCTGTTAAACAAAAGGACAATCAAACTTGTAAAGGATGGCCCTGGCCGATGTGGCTCAGTTGGTTAGAATGTCCTCCTGTAAACCTAAAGGTCGCAGGTTTGATTCTTGGTCAGGGCACATGCCTAGATTGTGGGTTCAGTCCCTGGTCAGAGCATGTATGAGATGCAATTCATCGATGTTTCCTTCTCACATCAATGTTTCTCTCCCTCCCTTCACCTCTCTAAAATCAATAAGCATGTCCTAGGGTGAGGATTTCAAAAAAAAAAGTCTTAAAGGATAGTAAGATTTTAGCAGGCTTCAATAGAGAAGAAAGCTTTCAGATAGAAGAGCGTAAGTGAAGGTGTGGAGGTGGTAAAGCAAAGGAAGCAGTCCACTCTGGCCTGGAGCCCAAGACGCACTCAGGCAGTGGGAGATGAGGATGCAAATACTTCTTGAGATCTTTACGTCAAGCCAAAGAACTCAGACCTGAATGTGCCAGGCAGTATGGAGCAACCAAACATTCTGATCAGTAATTACATACTTCCGGCAGCCTTAAGAAAGATTCTAAAAGAGGTCTGTACAAAATAAATTAGAATTATCACTGTTCCTTCAAAATGTATTTATTTGTATGGGCCTGGTGGGAGCGGGGCAACTCTGGCTAGGGATAGCTAATACCTTTCTACATACTTTCTATTTGAATCCAGAGCGTTTGCCTCAACAACCTGTGTCCTGTCCCCATGTTGGAAAGAGTAAGAGTCAGTGAGTGTTACCAAAGCAAAAGCAGGGATAAAACAAAGCCAAAATAAAGAGGCCCCAGAACTGCAGCTTCTTGCCAGAATTTATGCAAGTCGGGGGAGGACTGGCTTCAACTTGCTAAAAGAATGGTTTAGTTGTCTAATCAAAAGGAGTTAAGCTCATATCTGGGAACATTGTTTTTCATTTCCATCTAGCACTTTTAACATTGAGGCTGCCTTGATATTGTTTCAATCTTTTTTAGTATATTCCCAGGAAATGGAAAGAACAGCAGAAAGATAAAGCCCATCTGGCCATAGTGTTAATGTCAACCTTCCTCTGGTTCTTGGACCAGACTTCCAAATGACTTACCTTTTCTTATATGTGCCCCTTATGAGTCTGGTTTCCTTTCCATAATAATTCATTCCTTGTCCTATTTTCCTTATTGCATTACTATGGAACATTCCCTGATACAGGGTTTTAATAATATGCTTATCTACTACTACTCAATGTCCACATCCAAAGAAAACAGTGAATGTTATGATGAAGTTACTTCTTTACTTATGGATTATTTCTTTTGCTTTTGGATATTAACTACCCTTGACTATCAGTTCCTCTTTGTTGATTTTATGTAGTCTAAATTAGCAGCAGCCATGACACTGCTACCCTATTTAGGTTTGGAGCAGGCCTTAAAACAGAATTTTTCCTCTCCTTGGAATGGTGTGATTTTTATCTCTTTGGTCACGGCTACCATATGTTTGGGAAGTGTGGTCCACAATCTGGTTTCTATCTCAAAAAAAAAAACACCTCAACATTTTAAATAAGTATGGTAGGAATAATAAATATATGTAGTGGTAATACATAGGACACCATAACAGACACTGTATTAATGATATATATAAAATAAAACATGGTGCTAATAAAAACATACAAAAAGGAGTCTCAGTAAGTCTCACAATATTGAACCTTACCTCTCACTAATTACATGTAAGATGGCAATCTCCTTATCCCCCCAAAATACTAAATAGAAATTAGAAATTTAAGAATATTCCTAACACACAGCAAGAGTTCTATATCAGTTAACTGTGATACGGCAGGAGCTCTCCTCCGGCTCTCTGACCCAGGTTTGTGCTGTCGAACATTTTTTAGTGACCTCATCAGAGGTCAGTCATAGTAGGTTAATCATGGGGGCTCACCAAAAAAACTCAACAAGCTAAAAACACATGCCACATCTGACACTGAATTACAGATGACTGTAAAGTCTTGCACTGAAGGTCCAAACACTACCTGTAGAAATACAGAATGTAGGAGGAGTGACTGAACAGCAGCATACGTGAAAAAGACTTTAGGATTTTAGATGATTCAGTTTTGGCAGCCACAATTGCATGTGGCTGCCAAAAAAGCTACTCCAAGCTTGGACTGCATTAAAAGAAATACAGCATGCAGAGCAAAGCAGAAGATCCCGCTCGTACCTGGAATACTTTGCACAGTGCTAGGGGTCATGCTTTCGAAGGGCCAAAGTGGAGTATGTTTTAGACCAGAAGGCTGAGTGACACAAAATCATGTTATACACGGGACTGAAATCGTTAGCTTACAGAGGAGACAGCTCTACAGTTATTAATGAGCACATATTACTTTTATGATCAGAATAAAAGACATTTCAATTTTAGAGGGAAAAAAACATCTAAATAATGCCCTATGCTGAAGAGGATATTATGAATCTGATATGTTCAGATACTGCTGGTTTTGCTATAAATTGGTTTATTAAATCTTTTGGAAAACAATCCTGCCATGTATTGTTAAAGCCACAAAACTTGTTATAGTGGTTTCATAGACAAACTGGTAGATTCATAAAATGGAATACTGATCGGCAATAAAAAAAGAACACACTCCTAATACAAGCATATGGGTGGATCTCAGACACATTATTCTAAGTGAAAGAAGCCAGACTCAAAAGGCTACATTATCATATGTAGCCTTCATTTAAATGATATTCTAAAAAAGGCAACACTGTAGAGACAGAAAACAGACCAATGGTAGTCAGAGGTTGAGGTGAGGAATGAAACTGACTATAGAGGAACATAGGATGAGTTTTTGAAAATGATGGATCTGTTCATATCCTGATTGTCAGGAATGTTAAACAACTGTACAGATTAACATCAATGGTCACAGAACTGTATGTCAAAAAGGATAAATTTTACTTTACTTAAATTGTATCTTAATTTTTTAAAAAAGGAAAAGGAGAAGAAAAATCTTTAAGACATCCAGAGAAAAGAGATACACTGCATACAGAGCAAGAAAGATAAGAATTTTCTTTTAAAAATTACAGAGAAATAGTTTTCCAGAACTATGAAACCTGGAAGAATTCATTACTAACAGATTCATACTACAAGAAATGTCAAGGAAGGTCTTCAGGCAAAAGGAATATGATATCAAATAGAAACTTAGATCTACATAAAAAATGGTGATCCCCAGAAATAGCTGAAATGAAGGTAAATATAAAATACATTTTTTCTATATTAGTAGCTCTAAATAATTGATTGTCTAAAGCAGGGGTCAACAAGTATGGCTCTAGGGTCGGATTTTACCCATTTCCTGTTTTTGTAAGTAAAGTTATATTGAAACACAGTAACACCCATTCTTTTATATATTGTATATGACTGCTTTCATGCTACAACACAAACTGAGTAGTTGAGACAAAGACCAGATGGCCTGTGATGCCTAAAATACATACTCTCAGGCCCTTTACAGAAAAGTTTGCTGCCCCGATCTGCAGCAAAAAATAGCAATGTATTGTGGGTTTACAGCATATGTAAAAGAAAAGTGTATAACAACAATAGCACAAAATATGATAAGGAACTTGGAGTATAAAAACCTTCCTGTGATAAAAATCCTATACACTAATACGTGAAATGGTGATTAATCAAAGATAGGTACTATAAACCCTAGGGCAACCACACAAAAATATTTTATGACTTAAATAATAAGCCAATAGTGGAGATAAAAATTAGATCATAAGAAGAATTGATCAGTGTAAACTAGACAGAAAAAAAAAAAACAGGAAAAAGGAATAAAGAACATGTGGAACACATAGAAAACAGCAAATTCGGAGAGTTTAATCCAACTACCCTGAAATTACATTAATATGAGATGGCTAAAGATACTGTTTAAAAGACAGATAATTCAACATGAATTAAAAAAAGCAAGAGTCAACTACAGGGTAATGCAAAAATAGGTTTACAGCTGTTCATATAGAAAATAGTGCAACAATAAATAAATAACAATACGAAAATAAACTCTGTGTTTCACATACTTACAACTGTAAGCCTACTTTTGCACCACCCTGTATATGCTGGCTACAAGTAACTCACTTTACATATAAATACGTGGCTAGATTGAAAGCAAATGGATGGGACAGGTATGACTTCTTACTATAGCCAAGTGAGGCTATAGTACAATAAACAAATCCTCTCTGCAAAAAGCAACTATGAAACTGGATAAATTCATAAAAACAACCCATCTGAGGCTTGAAAAGCCAACTAAAGGCATAAAATATTCTGAGAAGCATTTATGCCTAAAAAACACATGAAGCTGAATAAGAACAGCGGGAATCTGTGGCATTCTGACAGTTGAAGCGGATGTTGTGTCAGAATGGGGGCAGGTTACAAGAATAAGATTTTTTTTTGCTGGAGTAGGAAGAAGCTCACTTAATTTGGAGCAGGGCATAGCACCACACTCAGTGGTGGTGTCAGTGGAATTGACTATCTCAGAGATGGTAAGTGGGAGGGCCAAATGGTCTACTAGCACAAGGCTGCGGTCATGGCTGGGGCAAGTTTATTCTCCATTGAGGCTGCATACTTTTACAGCAAAATCTGAGAGGATCCAACAGGGCACACACTCCTGGTTGACACTGAGACTGTGTGCTTGCCAAGCGAAGAGGTAAAAGGGCCCAGCGGAATGTAAAAGGTAAGAACGACTTGAAAACACCCTAAACTTTGAATGTTGACCTTTACCCTCACTTAGGTGAACTACTTACCCTCACACAGAACCGTTGACAGATGACAAAAACCTCACTACATCAAGGTGATTCAGTATAACCTCTATTCAACCACTGGCTGACTAGTGAGTCATGTAGATATAGGGACAATCCCTGGGGAAAAAGACTGAAAATAAAAACCAGTTTAAAAAAATGAGCAGAGACATCAATGGCCACAAATCACAGCCAAGTGAGAATTCACGGGTGTAATAAGCATGTTACCAAACAAGGAAACAATAAACAAATGAAAAAAGTAACAAAAGGATACATTAATTATAGGGTGGTGATTGTTTCACAATGCATATTTATATCAAATCATCAAATTACATAATTTAAATATATACCATTTTCAATTGTCAAATATTCCTCAATTAAAGAAAATAAAACAAGAAAAGTCTTGGTGAGATCAGACTCCATAGTTCCTATATTATCTAAAATGCCCAGTTCTCAACAAAAAATTAAGAGACATACAAATAAACAGGGAAGTGTAATTCATACTCAAGGAAAAAAGCAACCAATAGAAACTCCTTAAGTATCTCAGCTGAATACAGCAGACAAAAATTTCAAAGTACTTACTACATATAAATGCACAGGACTAGAGAAAGTCATAATGAAAGAAATAAGAAATAAAAGTATGGCAAAAATGAATGCTCCAGTAGAGATTTTCCATGGCAAGAAAGAAATCCTGGAGTTGAAAACTACAATAACTACAATAAAAAATTCACCAGGGCAATGCAACGGCATTTTTTTTTTATTTAAATTTTTTAAACCTACCTCAGTTTTGAGGTGGCAGGAGAAAGATTTGGTGAACCTGAAAACAGAAATTATCCAATCTTAATAACAGGGAAAGTCTGAAGAAAAATACGCAGACCTTCAGAAATACGGAGCAACATCGAGCACACAACACACACACAATGGAAATCCCAGCAGGAGAGAAGAGAGAAGCTTACCAGCTTTGATGAAAACACTGATCAACACATTCAAGAAACTCAAGAAACTCCAAGCAAAAGAGACCAACACCTAGATATATAACAAAATCTGTAAGCCAGAGTCAAAGAGAAAAAGCCTGACAACGGCATGAGAAAAGTGACTCATCTGAAACAACAGAGACTAGCATAGAGTTGAGTGATATACAGAAAAATTACGGGAAAATAACTTTTGTCAACCAAGAATTCCATATTCAGCAAATTTATCCTTCAAAAATGAAACTAAAAAATATTTCCAGATAAACAAAAACTGAGTAAATTTATTGCTAGTAGACCTATATTACAAGAAAGACTGAAGTAAGTCTCTTTAGGTTAAAAGAAAGTGACACCAGTTGGTGACTCAAAGCCACAAGAAGCAATAAGAAACACCAAAAATAGTAAATATTTGAGTTAATATAAAATATGAAATGTGTTTTTAATAATTTTTTCTCTTAATGTACTTGAAAGATATAAACATTTCTAAACCAATAACTATGACATGTATTTTTAGGTATATAATATATAAAAATATATTTTTAATAAGAGGCAGACATTAGAGTCAATGACATAAATGGGTTTAAAGTAAAAGAACAACGTGTGTGTGTGCATATATGTATGTATATACATATACATAACACAGAGAACTACAAGAAAGCAGCTATATTAAAATCAGGTAAAAAAGACCAAGGCAAAGAGTTTTATTAGGCCCTGGCTGGTGTAGCTAGTGGATTGAGCGTGGGCCTGCGAACCAAAGAAGCATGGTTCGATTCCCAGTCAGGGCACATGCCTGGTTTGCGGGCCAGTTCCCAGCCGGGGATGCACGAGAAGCAACCATACATTGATATTTCTTTCCTTTTCTCCTTCCCTTCCCCTCTAAAGATAAATAATAAAATCTTTAAAAAAAGTTTCATTAGCAACCAGAGCATTTCATAATGATAAAAAAGTGACTATATTAGGAAAATATAATTATAAACATATATATACCTAATACTTAAAGTTTAAAAAAATGAAGGAAAAACTCACAGAATTGAAAGGAGCAAGAGACAATTCAACAATACCAGATGAATAATTATTCACCTCACTTTCAATAATTGATAAAACTAAACAGAAAATCAGTAAGGATATAAAAAGTGTTTTGAACTGAATGAAAATGAAAACATATCAAAAATTTTTTAAATATTTCATTTATTTATTTTTTAGAGAGAGGGAGAGAAATATCAATGTGTGGTTGCCTTTCATGCACCCCTTCTGGGGACCTGGCCCACAACCCAGGCATGTGCTCTGATTGGGAATCGAACTGGTAACCCATTGGTTCTCAGGCAGACACTTAATTCACTGAGCCACGCCAGCCAAGGCCCCATATCAAAATTTAAGAGCTGCAGCTAAAGCAGTGCTTAGAGGAAGTATTATAGCTTTTAAATGTCTATTTCAGAAAAAAAGAAAGCTATTTAATCATTAAACTAAACTTATACCTCAAGAAACTAGAAAAAGAAGTACAAATGAAACCTAAACCAAGCAGAAGAAATGAAAATAATAAAAACAGAGTAGAAAGCAAGGAAATAGAAAAAGAAAAAGAACAGAGAAAACCAGTGACACCCAAAGTTGGTTTACAAAACAGATCAACAAAACTGACAAATCAGTAGCCAGATTGACCAAATAAATAAATAAATAAATAAATACAAACAAATGATCAAAATCAGGAATAGAAGAGAGATATATTTGACATTACAGAAATTTACAGGATTAAAATATGAAAAATTTTATGCCAACAAATTAGATTAATAAAATGAACAAATTTCTAGAAAGACAAAAATTACCAGACTGACTCAAGAAGAAATAGAAAATTTGAATAGACTTATACCAAGTAAAAATTTCAGACCCAGTGGCTTCATTGTGACTTATGTCAAATATTAGAGAAGGAATAAGTACCAATTCTTCACAAACTCTTTCAGAAAACAGAGGAGGAAATACTTCTGAGTTGACATTATGAATCCAGGACTGCACTTACACCAAGGGCACAGCAAGAAAAACCAAACCCGGCCTACAAACCGCCCCCTTGTCTACCACAGGCCAGAGTGGTCCAAGTGTCCAGATATGCGCATGCCGACTTTCCTTTCAGTATAAACATTTAAAGTACAGGGGTATATTAAAGTGTGTTTTATTGAGAATTTAAAAAATTTCCAAGGTTGTAAGTATATATAAAATTCACATGCTGATTTTGAACCGAATCATACCCAATACCTCTACACAGATAAGACGTCCCCCCACTATTATTTGGGCCTGCAGGGTAATCTAAGTAAAGATGATGAAATACATAGGGAAAGACCAAAGTCAGAATTCTGTAGAAAGCATTGTTTAAAAACTGAAATGCAAGGTATGAGTTGATAGTAAAGCCCTGGGCATTCCGTCTCATTAGACTACTGTGCACGTCCTGAAAAGGGAGTGGGAAGTTTTAAATAACTCTGCAGAGCCCATGTTCAAGTGGCCTAAAAAGCCAGGACACTGGAGAAATTTATCTCCTAGCAACAGTATGTATAGAGGTGTTAAATGGACTCCAGGGTCCTCAGAAGTTCTGCTTCCCTGCCTTCAAGGGAATTCACTCTCACCTTAAGCCATCCTAGTGAATGTCTATCCTAAAACGTCTACAAGGTATGAAACTCTTCGAAAGCCTTTCTTACAGCACCTGACCTCTCAGAAAAATAGTCCAAATACGGAACTGCAATCTTTTCTGATTATATTATATTATGTTATGTTCCCTTTATCAGCTTCCCCTAATGTTAATATAGCATATACAATTATCAAATAAACCAGTACATTAACATTAGGACAATACAATCAACTAGATGACATGTCTTATTCAAATCACCATTTTTACCACTAATACCCTTCTCCACTCTAGGATCCAACTCAGGACCCCACGCTCACGTCTCCTTTGCTCCAATCCCTGACAGTTCTTCAGTCATTCTTGTCTTTCATGACTTGGACTCTTAGGAAGAACAGTGGTCAATTATCCGTAATATGTTTTTTCTGTTTTAATAATATTATCAAAAAGAATCAGTTATTAAGGGTTTACTAAAATTTCAGGCACTATGCTAAATAGAAGTGTTTTTAATAGACTTTAGAGAAGCAGCATTTTAAAATCAAAGGGTAACGATCTTTAACTCACCCTTCTTCAAGCGCTAGTGTTTTATAAACGACAAAGCATTACCAAACATATTATTATTATTCATCCACCCCGATGTTCTTTAATGTCTCCTCCCCCCTACAAAATATTAAGTCCAAGTATAAACCTTAAATTCAGGGCCCTTGACCTTACCTTTCTGAATATTTACTGACCACAATTTTCTACCCTTGAACCCGGGCCCATTCCTTTCTTCACGTGTACCTGACCTCCCTTTTCATCTCTAAATACCCTTTCTTGAGGACACCTCTGATCCCTGACCTTACCTCCCAAGAGCTACTAATCCTCTGAAACACCACAGAATTTAATGACTGCAGCACTCATGTGGTACACAGATACTACCTGAGCGGTGGACATATGCTTTTTGCAGATTCTTGTCTCCCAAATTAGACTATCATAGCCTACCTTTTCCCCCTATGACATCTAGTATAATACCCCAATGCTTAATAACATACTGAATACCTACCATTAAATGTCAAACTTTGTGCCAGGCTCTGGGAAACTAGAGATGATTATGATACAATCCCAAATGCTGAGAAATTCTTGGTGTAAAATTGTTTTTGAGTATAGTGATAGCCTGGAAATAGTTTCCTGTTCAAAAAATTAAGGTCACTGAAAGTTTCCTATGGCAGTTGTTTTTCCCTTTTCTGTTCTGATAAACATTAAAATAACTAATTATACATTACTAATGTGTCATAGAGCATGTATATTTTCCAGCTAGCTTGTGCTAGAAGCTGTACCCGGTTTTATTAAAAATCCAGATACTACAGAGTAAACTTTAATTAGCCAAAGGCCTTTGCAAATACTGCCACGGGTTGTAGCAGTTGCAACCAGTTTACTAATTGTTTTTGTCTAGTGACATCTAGTGGCAAAAGTGTTAAAAACAGCACTGTGATAAAACGACATTAAAAGGAGGCCATCTTATGAAAAAGGCAAAAGATGAATGAATTATGATATTTATAGCATTAACTAATGTTTCAATGTCTCTTTGGCCTATATTACTGTTAACTCTCTCTGTGGGATTTATCATTTGTTTCCTTATCTTGTAGCTGGTATATATTAACCTTGATAATGACATAAGATTTATTGAAATACAAGATACCAGTATTTTAACTATATGTTAAAGAAAAACCTTCAATTAAAAAGACTGAATGGAGAACACAGCTATCCCCAATTGTGATATGCCTGCTCCAACAATCCTGCAATTCAAAACTGCATTGTTGTTTAAATATATTTGCTTACTGACACATTTGATAAACTTATTTAAAAACCTGTTTAGAAACTTTTGTTAATGATTTTAATCAGCTCAGTAAGGAAAATTATTATCTATTCAAACCAATTCTTTACAATATCACTCTGCATTTCATTGGATTTCTGTGAAATTGAATTT
>PVKM010028100.1:0-18476 GCA_004027735.1 Carollia perspicillata
GCAGCCACAGTGAGACAAGGGAGTCTTGGCTATTGTTATTTTTTGGTAAGTGTGCTGTGTGCTTGCCTACTGCTCCTACTTGATAAGTCCCTTAGTTTTTTTTTTTTAAGATTTATTTGTTTATCTTTAGAGAGGGAAAGGGAGGGAGAAAGGGAGAGAAACATCAATTGGTTGCCTCTTGCATGTCCCAGTTGGGAACCTGGCCCACAACCCAGGCATGTGCCCTGACTAGGAATCGAACCCGTGGCCTTTCAGTTCTCAGGACAATGCTCAACTCACGGAGACACATAAGTCAGGGTGAGTCCCTTAGTTATCTTGTGTGATCTCAGCATTCTAATAAATAAATTCTAATAAATAAAAGTGTCTTTGTGTTTATCCTTTTTGCTTGTAGTAGTAATAGCCAGCACTTATCCTCTTCTGTTCTAAGTTACCTTCTAAAATGAAAGCTTATGATATATCCAGGAAGCATTTGGTGGAGGCAGTCGCTGGAGGGCTGTCTTTCTTCTGTCCCTGCTGCTCATGTAGGAGCACACGTAGTGGGAGCCTTTGCCTGGTGGCTTCTTTATCTATGTTTTTCCTTTCTTCACTCAGCTCCTTGATTATGTGATGACAGCGTTACTGTTTTCAGACAGGAATGTCGACAGCAATCTCATCACCTGGAACCGGGTGGTGCTGCTTCACGGTAAAGCATGTGGGGTTGCATTTTATAAGATAGACTGTGTGATGTCAGGCTTTACTCATATCTTCGTCCTACAGCAGTTTTGTTCTGGTGGAGCCAGAGTTGTCCTCAAATGTTCCTTCTTTGTGAAGCCTATGCAGCTCACATTACTCTGAACATTCGTTGCGTGACCCTTCATTTGGCAGCCACCCAGTTACTGCCTTGTGACTTTTTTATATTATTATTAAACTTTTCAGTTAACTCTTATTTTCCCAACTGATCATAAACTCCTGGAAAAGAAATTGCCTCATGTTTCTTTGTAATATTCTTTGAGCTTTGCTTTATGAGTAGTAAACTGCAAAACCCTGATTTACAGAAATTCTGTCTGGTTCTTCTCAGAGGAAAATAGTGGGTATTTTTCTTAACATTGGTTGGAAAGAAATCTAGGATACCCAAATTATAGTGATGTAGGAATTCAGAATAACTAACCTCTTTATGCCAATTAATATAGATATTTCAATTATTTTTCGTTTAGAACCTATTATATATTTTCTCTTTTGTTATTCAATATGTTTGCAGAAAATCAGAGTTCCTCATGTCAGCATTTTCTGTTAGATGCATTTGTTCTTTGGCATTGGTAACCTCAGAACCTCTGCAAGGCATGATAGGTGACACACAGGGCAAGAAGCTCTACAGCCAGGGGTCCTCACCTGCATCCTCGGGTTTAGTATGGGGTGCAGGCCCAGGGAGAAATATCCGTGGTGAAAGACAGTGCTGCAGTGGGCTGCAGACACAGCAGGCTTCAGTGCCTGAGTCCTGATGATTAGCTGGGAAGGTGTGTTTGACCTTTGAAAAGTGCCACATAGAGGATGTGTGGGTACAAGAAGGGTGTCCGTGAAGACATTAGACCAGGAAATGCAGTGATTGCGTAGACTGCTGAGTGGGCCCCTGCGCCCCAGAAGCGGGGTTTGTGCCAGTAGTAGTGGAAGGTAAGACCAGAAACACAAGTTAACTTCGTATCAGAAAGAAAGAGAGAAAGACTTTTAAAGTGTATTGGTAATATTTTATGGCACTTATTCTGCTAGCAGACTTCATTGTGAGTTAACAAGCGCTTGTAATGGCATAGTATTGAACTCTCTGCTTATTTTGTGTCCTGTGGAAAATGCAACTACTGCTGTTTTAAGAAGTGTGATACAGCACTGACTTACACATGTATTTGCTTAAATTTTGTTACAGGTCCTCCAGGAACTGGAAAAACATCCCTGTGTAGAGCCCTGGCTCAGAAATTGACCATTCGACTTTTAAGCAGGTACCTTGGGTGATTTGAAAGAGGGAAGTAGCAGGAATGGGATTTCTTGCTTTCCCTTTATAATAATAGAAGCTATGTTTATTTTTTAATAACTTTATGTGATAAGTAAAGTCCCTCTCAATGTAAATTAATTCCTCTATATGCAACATAGTCTTGAGTTATGGTTTCAGTTTTTTGAAATTTATGGAGACTTGCTTAATGACCAGCATGTGTTCTGTCCTGCTGACTGTGCCGTGTGTACTTTGGAGAACGTTTTTCTGCTCTTCTTGGGTGGTGTGTTTTGTGGATGTCAGCTCAGGGTACTCGATGTCCCTGCTAATGGTCTGGTCTGCTATTCCATCACTTACTGGATGTGAATGGCCAAACCTCTGAGAGTGGATTTGTCGGTTTCTCCTTGTTTTCTGTCTGTTTTCAGGTTTATGGTTTCATCACATTTGGGAAATAGTTGACCATTATTTTATTAACTAATTTTCTTGCCCCCCCGCCGCCCCTTTTCTGAGACTGCATTTATTTGCATGTTAGCCTGCGTGGTACTGTTTCACAGGCAATTGATACGCTTTTTTGTTTTTTCAGGTACAAAAATTTTTCTGTCTGTGTTTCATTTTGGACAGTTTTCTGCAGTATCTAATTTGCTTTTGATTCCAGTCAGTAACATTTTCATTTCTGACTATCAGTGAATTTTTTTCCTCTGGGGTTTTCTTTGATTCCTTTTATACTTTTCACCATGTTCTGTTAAAATCCTTGAGCGATTTATAGTAACTGTTTTAATGTTCTTGTTAACTAAGTTCATAACCATTATTTCTGAGTCTATTGTATTTCTTCTGGTTACAGGACACATTTTATGCCCTTGGCATGTCAGGTAATTTTTGTTTGAATGTGGACATTGTAATTTGAAGTGTCTGGGCTCTGTGAAGACTGTTGGGTCTTGTTTCGGTAGGCATTTCAGTTACTTATGATTTATTGTGATCCTTTTGAGGTTTGTTTTTGAGCTTTGTTATCGAGGGGTCTTAGTGTAGAGTAGTTTTAATTCTCACATGGGCCTCTGCTGGAGTCTCAGTTGAACACCTTGAATGAATAACAAATATTCTCTACTTTGGCTGTCTGGGTGAGTTCCAGGAACCGTTTAGCTCAGAGATCTGGACAGCCTGCTCACAGGTGGATTTCCCTGCTCATAGATGTCCGAGTGTTCAGTAAACACTAGAGGGACCCCAGGATGATTTCTGGTGCTTTATTTCTGAAAATCTGCCTCCCCTCTGGACCTCTGCTCTCCAGCATCCTACTGCTTCAGGGTCCTTGAACTCTGACCTTTGTCTCCTCAATTCAGAACAATGGCTGTGCTCTTCTTGGATTCTTTCCAGGTGCTCCGGGAAGAGAGCCTGGTGATTGTAGTGCTTACCTTATTTCCCTTCTCTCAGGTCCTCTGGTGCCTGTTCTGCTATCCAGTTACCTTCATAGATGTTTCATTTATTCTGTCCAGTTTTGTAATTGGTGAAAGCAGAGGGTAAATCTGCTGCCTGTTAACTCCTGTTTGGATTTAGAAAAGGAAATCCTGTGAGATATAAATATTTATTTTCTTTTCAAAATGTCTCGTAAGTATTTTTACATAGGGAAATTGCTTTATTTTAACACTTTATTTTATGCTTGGCAACTTGGCTTTTGTCTTGACATATTGAAATGTGTTTAAAGATCTCTAGGGGTAGTTTCCTAACACACCAGAGAGTGAAAATGTTATTACAAGAAATACAAGTTTTCCCAGTGTTGTCATGCACCATGTAACTATGTTTTCATCAATGGCAGATCACATGTATGATGGTGGTCCCATTAGCTGAAAAATTCCTATTGCCTAGTGACATCGTAGCCATCGTAATGTCAGAGCACAACGCATTACTCACATGTTTGTGGTGATGCTGGTGTAAACAAACCCATTGGGCTGCCAGTCCTGTAAGTGTATAGCACATAGAATTATGCACCATACATAATAATACTTGATAGTGATAATAAACAACTGTGTTACTGGTTTATATGTTTACTATGTTTTTTATTATTATTTTACAGTGTATTCTTCCTACTTAAAAAGAGTTTTCTATAAAATAGTGTGTATGCCTTGTTAGGCTGGCTCCATACATCTTGTGATTACTGTGTCTCTTGATGGCATCATTTTCTCTTATGATTGATTTAATCTCATCTTGTTTTGCGCTGTACAGGCTGGTAGCCCAGGGCAGTGGGCTGTACCATAGTCTGGGTGCGTAGTAGGCTGTGCGCCCGGGTCTGTGTAAGTGCCTCTGTGATGTTCTCCCAACAATGAAATTACCTGACTGCACATTTTCTCAGAATGTATCCCCGTCATTAAGTGACACATGACTGTACAAAGACCTGGAAATATATATTTATTTTGTGTTTTATAAATTGCATAAAGAAGCCTTAGCAAGCATTTTTTGCTCATTTTACTTAATCAAAATGCTTTATAATTAATCAACTCTGTTTAATTCTCAACCTAGTCTTTATTTTCTTTCCCCTCTTCTGTGAACAGAATTAGTAAATGGTCTTTTTCTCTTTTTTAAATGGAAAGTCAGTGATAATTTTTGAAGGTAGTTCTTTTCCTTCTGTGGACTTATGACATGAAAGAAACTGGAGAGGACTTTGGAGTTAGCTTCTGTCCTGTCTCAGTCAGGCTTCCTGTGTGCATCTAGTCGGAACTGAGTGTGTCCAGACTTCTCAGCCGTCTCCCGAGTGACTGGAGTGTTAGTGCTGGATGTCATTCAGTTAGTGTGTAAGGTTCACTTTTTGCCATCTGAGCACCCAGGGTGCTAGCGTTTGTGCTGGAAAACATATTGTCACATTCTTTAATGTTTTGCGGAAGGAGGAAAAAAATATTCAGCTCTAGCCAGAACTTCTCATGCTTGTGTAGATTTACTTGCTCTATTAGTACTTTTTGAACGTAAATATAAATTACAAGTAGATTAAAAGGTAGAGAGACTTTACTCTTGTTTTAATTCAATGAAGGTATTATATCCAGTTTTAAATTTTTAATTTAACCAGAACTGTTGGTTGCATTCTGTTAGATTTTGTATACTTAGTTAATATGCAGATTCTAGACACCTTGATTCTTTGTCAGTGATTATAATGACTTAACAAGTTAGTAATTCTGACCGTGCTGGGCAGCTGAGAGATGTATTTAATAAGCAAAAGTGCCACCACTGGGGATGCAGGAGGACTAATTTGCAAAGATTTGTCTTAACTCTTTTTTGTTATTCTAGGTACCGATATGGACAGTTAATTGAAATAAACAGCCACAGTCTCTTTTCTAAGTGGTTTTCAGAAGTAAGTATTAATATTATAATTCTCTGGGTTGTAAACCATGTAGTTGAAAAGGTGTCCTGTATTTAAGCAGACTTTCTGTGCAGCTGACTTTGTGGTCAGAGAAAACTTCTAGAGCTAAGGAGTAACTTGGAAATAGTCTGAGGCCCAAGATGCTAGACACATCCAGACCTTTGACTGGGTGGGACAAGACATTCAACATTGTCTGAGGAGAGGGGGGCATCCCGATTTCTAACTCCTTGGCTGAGCATGCACTCCAGGCTCTGAGCCATGTTCAGCCATCCGTGAACTGAGGGGCTTGGACAGGTGACATCACAGGTGTCCCTCACTACTGAAGTGCCCTGCTCTAGGCAGCCCTGTCAGTAGCCCCTTCTGGTGGACGAAAATGGGGACAGAGAGTGTCCATAAGGGGTGTGCCCAGCTGGTTTGCATGTTTGCACCCATATTCATCTCATTCCCAATCATGAGGACAGCTGGGAAAGGGAAAGTAAGAGACAGGCAGACAGGTGAGCTATGTGACCCTGGACAGGAGTCGGTGTGGGATCAGGTCTCAGTGTCCTAGCACATGAAGCAGGGAAAGAAGGCATTTGGATTGACTTCCACCCCTGCAGACCTGGCCTCTCTGATTTAGGGAGTTTTCCGAGGGCCATCAGGAGACAGTGGGCTTGTGGGAGCACCTGGGGTCAGAGTGATACCAGGCCAGGACATGTGTGCGCCAGGCCGCACGATGAATGCAGATCAACACTAAGTGTTTTGGTTCCAGAGTGGCAAGCTAGTAACTAAGATGTTCCAGAAGATCCAGGATCTAATTGATGACAAAGACGCTCTGGTGTTCGTGCTGATTGATGAGGTAGGCACATCCAGACATTAAACCTGTGATAGAGGAAACTCAAAACTGAATGCCTCTTACTGTTGCCAGGGTGCAACCAGCCCCATGCTCAGCCCACCCTCTGTCGGGCAGTCAGTGTCTCATGCAGCCCTGTCTTCCTTGACATCCCACATGTTGAGCTTCTGGCACACCCAGACACCCATACACACACTCATTTGTTCATTCACTTGCTCACTTGATGTGTTCTGTGACTGCCCTGTGGGGCCAGGTACTGTGATTTTTGATCCATTGCTCTGTCCCTGCAGGTGGAGAGCCTCACAGCTGCCCGTAATGCCTGCAGGGCAGGAACTGAGCCTTCAGATGCCATCCGTGTGGTCAATGCTGTCTTGACCCAAATCGATCAAATTAAAAGGTAATACAGTCACGTGTCACGTAACAGTGGGATACATTCTGAGAAATGCATCATTAGGTGATTTGCTGTTGTGTGAGCATCACAGAGGCATTTACATAAACCCAGATGGCATAGCCCACTACACACCTAGGCTATGTGATACAGCCTGTTGCTCCTCGGCCACAAGCCTATACAGCATGTTACCGTATTGAATACTGTAGGTATTTGTAACACATGGTAAGTATTTGTGTCCGCACGTACCTAAACATAGAAAATGTCCAGTAAAAATAAAAGAGAAAAGTGTATGTGTGCACTCATGTTGGGGGAATAAGGTGAGGACTGTGGAGGGAAGCTCTGGAGAGAGAGTAGACATCAGGAAGAAAGAGGAAAGAGAGGATAGAAAAGGGAGAGCAGAGATCAAAAGAGACCCAGAGAGAGCCTGAGACAAAAAATAGAAAAAGGAAGAAAAAGGAAGGAGTGAGTTTGTATGCATGTGTGTGTGCGCGGGTATGTGGGCTCCTGGGCTCTCCTCTCTCCCTCGCCACCTCTGGGGTCCCAGCCATGGATAGGTGCACAGTGGGAGGACAGCATGCTGAGCCTTCTCGTCTATTTAAACCTCCCAGAGCCAGCAGTAAAATCAACATTGTAGTCAGGTCCAGCTTTTTCTTCTAACATCCTAAATCTTTTGCTTCTAATCCATTGTAATCTTATGGGACTACCATCAGTTGTGCTGTTCCTTGTTGACAGAAGCATCATTATATGGCGTGTGGCTCTAGAGGCTCTGACACACTCGCCTTATGTGAGAAGTCACAGAGAAGATGTGTCAGGGTCACACACCTCTGGACCTACTCCAGCTCTCCTAACTAAAAATGCCTCTGGCATTGAGTGTTTGCTCTTTTTCCACTTTGGAGGCAGCATATACTAAATGCATTTTTAGAAATTGAGCACTTTTTACTTGATTAAAGTATTAAAAATGTACAACAGAGCTTGGGCATGGTGAAAACTCACACTCTGCAGAGAAACCTAAAACGAAGAGTGCACGCTGCTGTGCTCATGCATTGGCCCCAGCACAACTAGGCATGGAATGGTTGAAGGGCAGGCGGAGCATCACTTGCTCGCCCTTCATAGGGCCAGATTTCATGTCTCCAAAGTCTAGCCTTGCAGGGTCTGTACTCAATGTACCCAGAGCTCGTCCAGCTTTAGGAAGCGACTCCTACTAACCTGACTCACAAGGAAGTAATGTTCAAACCAAAGGACCCACCTGTTCTTTGCAGGACTTCAGAGCTCCCTTCCTCATGTTTGTTCTCTGGTGTCTCTTTCTGATTCCAGGGTGCCAGGGCTCCAAAGCATCATTCAGAAACTAGCTTACTGAATGAGGAGTGACACAAATAAATTATGTTAAGGAATGTCTTATCTCAGGCTTCATCATTGTTTTACCATAGAGAATATCTCTAGCTTCTTGGAAATGAAGTTACCTGTTGGGGTCAACTGCAGAACCCTCTTGCTTCTCACCCTTCTACAAGCAAGCCTTGTGGAAGGTGTAGCCCCTCCTTGTTGCTACTCCTGTTCCTCTCTGACTGTCTGGTTTCTACCCCTACTACTACTCTTTCACCCAAGTGCTCACTTTCTTCTTCCTGGAAATGTCCGGAGCTTTCAATTCCCCTGACCGCGGTAGTTTCCGCTGCTGCTGTTTCCCCGCTGTTTGTTCAGGGGTTTCCTGCATAGCCCGTTCGTAGCCTTCAGTCCTCTAGCATCACTCACGGTTCTGGTGGGCAAGCCCCCATCACAGGTCTGTGTCCACTATGACCAGCCATCAGATATACTCCCAAGTTGCTCATTTTGCCCTCAAACCCCCAACTTCCTGGGTTCCCATGACACTGATAGCTGTGCCATGTGTCCACTGTTCAGGCCAGGACATGGGGTCACCCTGACCCTTCTGTCATCAGGATGTGTAGGCTCAGGAAGGCACAGAGACACATGTGCCTCTGATTTCCCTCTCACCTCCCTTCCCTCATATTTCTTCACATCCTGGTTCAGGTCCCTCTCTGGGTGATCCTTGCACACCTGCCTTTGCATGGATCAGACCCTTGGTAACAAAGCCCATCCTAGGATGCATTTCCAGCCATGTGCTTCCTCTGCATCTCCACTTGGGTGTTGCCCCAAGCAGCCTGCTTACTCAGCCTCTATGCCAGTCCCTTCTGCCCAGGCTTCTGGGACCCCTGTGCTCCCATCCCTGCTCTCATTTGGCTCGCCCTGCACACCCTGCAGAGGGCTGCACACCTGTTGCCGGAGTCCAGGTGAAGATCTTCTAGGTGCTCCCCTCACTACACAGCTGCTTGTGGACCATCTGTATGCTGACCATGGGCCCTGAGAGCAGTGTCACCACATCCCCTGTGCCCAAGCCCATCAGGTTGGGAAGCAATTCCCCAGGGCCTCTTGTGCCTGCACTGTGCTGGCCCATGTCGGTGAGCAGAATGATAATGGTGGTTCTCTTGTGCTGTTTGGAAACTAGAGAAGAAAGCAGCTGGTAAAGGGAATAAATAATTTAGCTCCATAGTATATTGGTGAAAGCTGTGTAATGAGCAGTTACGGGGCTGTGCTCAGACAGGCAGGGGTGTATGTGTTGGAGGATCAGGAGATGGGGTGGTCAGGGATGCACTATGGAGATTAGGTCTTTTCCACAGCTGAAGGAAGTGAGGAAACAGCCAGCAGGTGTCTAGGAGAGCTCTTTAGAAGGCAGAGAAGCAACCAGAACAAAGGCTTCTGGGGAGTTGGCCTTGCACTCAGTGTTGTGGCCAGGAGCTCAGAGGTGCAGGGCCTCAGGAGGCCCTGTAGACTGCTGTTGGGGCAGGAAGTGTAGCTAGCTGAACAATGGTTAAACGCTTGAAACCTTCAAGGGTGTCTCTTGACATTCCCTGTGCAGAGTAGCATATTATCAAGTCACAGAGGCATGGGTGACTGATCCTCGCTCCTCTGTCTCCAGGCACTCCAACGTGGTGATTCTGACCACTTCCAACATCACGGAGAGGATTGACGTGGCCTTCGTGGACAGGGCAGACATCAGGCAGTATATCGGGCCACCTTCTGCCCCAGCTATCTTCAAAATCTACCTCTCCTGTTTGGAAGAACTGATGAAGGTATGTACTTTGATTTTGCTTTTCTCTCTCTACTAACCAATAAATTTCTTACATATTTTTAATTCCCTGGTGTAACTTAAAATAGCTAGTTTCAATATGGAATAAGATATTTTGACATGGCATTAACCGTTTTCTTAGATTGAAAATTTCAGTTTGTTCTATCTGGCAGGTTTTGTTAATAGTCAAAATATTGTGGCCCCTGACTCAATATGTTCACTCTTTTGGCACAAAATGATCATCGTGATTGTTTGATCCGCCTGTAGGTGATGAGTGAGTGGGAGGGGTGCAGGCTATGGTCAGCATTCCTGGCAAGTTCTGGTTCTCATGGCCTCTGCAAATGACCCACTCTCCGGGCCTCATTTTCCTCCCCTGAAAGAAAATGGTAGAGGTCCTTGTTCATAGGAAGGTCATCCTGACTGGAAGGTCCTTCAGAATGAGGGACTGGAGGTCCCTCAGATGAAGGTCATCTGACTGGAGATTGTTCAGTGAGGTGATCTGACTAGAGGTCATTATTCACAGGGAGGCTGTCTGACTGGAGGTTGTAGTTGAGAAGGAGGCTAGTTAACTGGAGGTCATAGTTCACAGGGAAGTAAGTTATCCTTACTGAAGGTTCACAGCCTGTCATCGGCTATAGTGTTCATGTCCTTTTGGTTCCATGTTCTGGTGATGGCAGTGAGCACAGCATCAGTGAGCACAGTATCACAGTCAGTGTCTTACAATTCAGTCTAACAGGAATGTGACATGTGCCCAGTGCCAGGAGCTCTGGGCACTGGGGAGCCATGGGCAGTAACCAAGCCAGCCAACAAGTAGGCATTTACACTGTGATCATAGTAATGGCATCGTTATAATTGCTGGTAGGGTGGGATCAACCCTCTCCTGCTCCCCCAGCCCCCATCCACCAGGATTCTGGCGCCATGGATCTCGAGCCTCAACATCCTCAACAAGGATGACACAGCCTCTGTGACAGGGACAGGAGAGCTGCCCTCAGCACTGGTCTCAGAGCTGGGGGAGCACTGTCCTGGCATGTGCATTCTGTCCTACTTTCCTGTAGTGTGGGAGGGGTGGAGGGGCCCCATGGAGCTTAGACTTGAAACCCCAAGTGACCATCAAAAGTGTTGTGATGCAGTGTTGCTGCCAAGAAGCCAGTGTGTTGGCAGAGCCGCTGAAGATCACCAGGTGCCTTCAGTGTGCTGTCAGACTCGTGCTTGTGCTCTGAATCCCGGGGATATCCTAAGGATTAGCCAGGTGCATGGACTTTTTCTGGGAGCTGGGCATGTGGCCAGGGGTAGTTTTGTAATAGAGTTTATAGGAAGTTAAAGCATTCCAATGTTGTAGTAGAGATTTGGCTAGTCCTGAAGGCTGAAATGTGACTTTTGCCCTCTCTGTCAAGATCCTGAGGTCTGCCATTCTTATATGAGCCTGGAGGCCACCAATTATCAATGGAGGGATGGCAGGGGGGCGGCTCCAGGGAAGGTGCAAGGAGCCTGAGGAAGTCAGTCACTTAGTTAGGCGGGGGTTGGAACACACCAAACACAAACCCTGTTTCTTAATTTTACCCATGATCCTCACCAAACCTCAAAAATGTGTGGAGAAAGTCATTCCTTTTCTCTCCTCTCTCCTGGCTCCTGAATCGATTAAAATTCATTTAGTAGTGGTCATTGTAGCAGTCTGACAGTTCAGTGTGGCTACTTCACAGAGCGTCCAATGTGCAGGCATGCTGTTTACAAGGTGAACTGTGAGGCTAAGACCTTTGGTCTGTGTTATCCTACCAAATGAGAGTCTTGTCTTAAAAGCAAAAAACACAGACCCTCCTTGAAAGGTGGGCGAAGTCCTGGCTCCAGGGCCTAGCTCTGCCGTCTACAGGTTATGTCACATCCTTGAGACCGAATACCAGACTGGACTCCCATGTTGGTGCGTGGTAAGGACACATTTTGGCCGAAGAATAGAAGAGGCCTGTTTGTTGCTTGTTTCAGAGACATGTTTTATTGTTTGTATTCTTTGTTGGAAGAAGCAGGGAAGTATGTGGTGTGCATATGCACCCATGGCCACCTGTGAGAAGGGAACCGGCCTGTTTCTTGGTCTGCTGTATGTGTTTAATGACCCTGTTTGCATGTCTATGAGATGTGATGTGGATTATGTTTGTTCTCTCAGTGCTTTCCTGTTGCTGACCTTGTACATTCTGCCCCGTCTTCTCAGTGTCAGATCATATACCCTCGCCAGCAGCTGCTGACCCTCCGCGAGCTAGAGATGATTGGCTTCATTGAAAACAACGTGTCAAAGTTGAGCCTCCTTTTGAGTGAAATTTCAAGGTGTGAATGGATCTCATTTTTGTAACCATGAAAAGTCCATTTGCTGTAGTAACAGGGAGTCATAATTGACTGTAGCCATCTGGGGTAGTGGCTGTGGGGTCAGAGCACAGAAGTTGAATCCCAACTCATCACTCACAGGCTGGGGGAGCTCTGAGAGCCTCAACCCCCTTGGGGCTGGGTTCCTGGGCCAGAGGATGGAGGTCCAGGGTCAGTAGCGCTTCTAAGTTCTCAGATGGCTTCGGGGATCAAGGCAAGGTGGGAAAATGGAGCAGAGCCTCGGAGGACAGTTAGAATTCAAATAAAATGGACAGAAATCTGGAAGGCCATGGACACCATGTGTGCAGGGACTTTAGTGGGTTATACTCTGAGGGCTGAGTAAGGGAAGCTTTCAAGTTCTGACCAGAGAGTTTGAACTTTATTCTGAGACTGTGAGGCATGTGGAAGGTTTTGAACAAAGGGATAGCATAAAGAACAGTATTTTTTATACATTTTTTTCTTGGGTTATCTGTTGAAGAGATGGGACAGAGGGGAGGAGTTCAGAGATTTGTATAAAAACTAATAAAGATGTGAGGTAATCCATGCCACTGGGCAGGCATTGTAGTCCCTAGCACAATGGTACCCATGGGTGGCCCATCAGGGCAGCAAGGACTCTGTCCTACTTGGAGCAGTAGCTGAGTACTAAGGGAGACCCGCCCCACTTACGGGGTTGTGAGAAAAGAGGCGTTCAGAGACACAGGTGGGGAAAGTAGTCTTGAAATACACGATTGTTCAGATGGAATTGATGTCCTTGAACTTGGTTATATTCACAGGAAGAGTGAGGGCCTCAGTGGCCGCATCTTAAGAAAACTCCCTTTTCTGGCTCATGCGCTGTACATTCAGGTACGTTTTCCACAGCCATCCTCTGCCTCTGGTACTTTTCCCACACACTCTGTCCAGCAGGGTGTGACCTTGCTAGGAGTCACACTTAATTTCTTTGGGGTGGATATCTGCCTTATTTTACCTCAGTTTCTAAAGGGACAGCCTCCTGGGGCTGTAGGAGGCTCTAGTCTTCGTGCCTTAGCTGTGGAGCCCTCTCAAGCCCTTTGGGAGGAGGTGGCCAAGCTGTTTGTCACTGCTCTCACACATCAAGAGCTCACATCGAAGCCTAAGAGGTACTCGTGCCCCTCAGGTCTGAGCTTAGCCCACACAGAACAATGGCCTGGAGTTGCCCCTCTGCTGTCTGCATCAAGGATGGGGTGGGTGCTGCCAGTGGCCCCCAAGGGTGAGGGTCACCCCATTGACTCCTGCATATTTTTCCAGGCCCCCACCGTCACCATCGAGGGCTTCCTACAGGCCCTTTCCCTGGCAGTGGACAAGCAGTTTGAAGAGAGGAAAAAGCTTTCCTCTTGTGTTTGATCTGGGCTCCCCAACCTGTGGTTTCCAAGTCGTGAACACAAGCATCGAGGTCACTTTCTCAGACATCTTTGTACAGCATGGCATAGACCTGCAGAGCCAAGTGTTGTTGAAAGGAATGGGCTGTATTTACATATTTTTAAATGCATATTAGAAGGGAAATGCATATTAAAAGGCCTATCATTTTCAGTGTTTTAAAGGGTGATATAGGTCAAGTTCTGTTGGCTGTTTGTAAAGAACTGCTTAGATGTGTTTATTTCATCCTGCCTGCAGTTGATCAGACACAAAATGTTGACAAATTTTGTTTAAAAATGATGATTAATACAGGTTAGGGAAACGAGAGAATTTTATCGCCATAAATAAGAATGTGGTCATAGTATTAAAAATGTACACATCACTCAGAGAGAAGGCAGCATTTGCTATCTGAAGTGAGCTTGTCTTATTTAATGCAGACATTTCAGACTATTCAATGAATAAGGAAATCTTTATGTTACAGAAATCAAGAAAAAATTCTAGGTAAAGTGTTCTTTAAATAGTCAGACATGGTCCACTTTGTGGGAAAGGTGCAGCCCTTGGTGTTCGTTTGAAATGTGTATCTAATGCCCCTCCTAACCAGCACAGGCGAGCAGTGCAACAGCATTTCTCCCTATTCTGTTCAGTAATATTATCAGAGTTCAAATGAAAATTCACGTTAACAGATGTGAAAATTGGAATATTCCACAGAGTATTATGTTTTACTTTTATCTTACCTCATGCTAAAATAAATTTTATATTAGTGTTTTGTACACATTTTTAAAAGAACCTTTTAGAATGTTACCTTTTGTTATATATAACTTTTTAAGTATTAAAAAAATTTCCAGAATTTTCTCACTTTGTTTCTCTTGTTGCTCCCAACCTTTTTGAATATTATTTAAAAATTACATCATTACTTAACTTTTAACCTGTTTTATTCTTTGAGGATAAAGGCAGAAGAGGCTAAGCCATTTTATGGGGCCTGCACACACAGCTGTGGGGAGGGGCTCTCAGGCTGAGTGGTGGTAGACCCCTAAAGCCAGGGCCCACACGGGTTTCGTCTTTGTGCTGTCTGCCAGCCTTGGCTTAGCCAGATCCAGAAACACATCCAGTGACTTCTGCCTTGGAGCCAGGGTCTGGCTCTCTGGTTTTCCAAAGACCGTGTAATGGGGGTGAAGGTGGGGTTTGTGGGCACAAGGAAGAAGAGGGTGGGATGCTTCATGCCCTAAGTATTGGAGCTGGAGTGGGCAGGGACCATGAAACAACTTTATTTTACGGG
This sequence comes from Carollia perspicillata, assembly GCA_004027735.1. Classification (NCBI taxonomy): domain Eukaryota; kingdom Metazoa; phylum Chordata; class Mammalia; order Chiroptera; family Phyllostomidae; genus Carollia; species Carollia perspicillata. The sequence goes on from PVKM010028100.1 coordinate 14,635, forward strand.
TTTGCTGCTGAAATACCCAATGCCCAGGTATCCAGGTGGAAGGAAGGGGCATGGGGAGGAGAGGGAGAGCCCTAGGTGCTGTGGATGAAGAAACAGACACAGCAAAGGAGACAGTCACGGGGAAGAGAGCTCAGAAAGAAGTGGGGTGGGGCCTTAGAGCCCAGGCCCTGCTGGCTGAGGATGAGAGATGTGTGTGAGGGCTGGGGGTCCACCTACCAGATCCAGAACCATTCCCCAGAAAGTGGGTTCTAGAAGTACTGTGGGTGTGGCTGACATAGCTACCCATGGGCCACTAGAGGGCGACACCACTCCATGGGATGGGACCCAGGGAGTTCAGGGTCCACTAAGGCCCCTGGGTGGAAAGCATGTTCAGTGGAGGCAACCAGCCAGGCCATGTGTTCTTGTTCAGGCCCCAAGGACCCCCTCTACTCTCCCAACAAGTCATGTGTGTTCATGGGCTTATATTTATGCACCTGTGTACCTGTGCCTGTGAGTTCATGGATATAGACATCTGCGTGTGTATGTGTCTGCAGAGGAGGGGACAGGGTAGCCCAGGAACACAGTGCTCTCAACCCATCATTCCTCCTCAGGACCTAGCTCACTAGAACTGTGTAAAGACAAGAGACATGGGCCATCCCTACACCCACCTGTCCTCCCAGAGGAGGCACCTGCTTCTGATGGGAAGGCCAAGGTATGGGGGTGGGTCATACCTGGGCCCCCATGTAGAGGACACAAGACCCAGGCTCTTGACCCTGCATAGGCTGCCATGGGCACTTTCTGAGATGCAGTTAAAATCCCTGAGATGCACATTACCTGGCAAGGCTAGATGTTGCTGTTGGCCCAGGGCAAGGATAGGGATGGGTTGCCCTGCCCATGAGAAACAGGTTTGTAAAGGGGTGGGTGTAGCCATGTTCCTGTTGTGGGCCACTAATTTCTCATTGGTGATGTGGGCCAGAGCACTGTCCCCAGGAAGTCTGCAAGATCTCAAGGCTGGGGAGAGTGAGCATCATCTAGGGAGCATGTGCATATGACCACATCTGGTCCTATCTGAGTACGCCAAATTGGTGGGCATGAACCATGGACCTGAGCCCCATGGGGCGCTGCAGTCATGAGGCCACACCTGATATGGAGGTGCAGGGATATGCTGATGGAACCACTGCTTAGCCAAGCCTGAGGGAGTCTGGTGGTCATGCTAGGGTCCTCAGTTTCTCCAGGGTCAGGCTGCTATTGAACATTGAGGGCTGGTGCACCCTGCACCCTGCCCACCTTGTGGGGTTGGTTTCTGAGGTTTCCACTTGGCCTTCCCCACTAGGATGGCTCTCATCCCCAGGCAAGGATTCACTGTTGGAGTAGTCATGACTGCCAACTGTGTCAATCCTAATGATACAATGATACATGGAGCAGAGGAAATGCTGTCATCAGCTCCTGGTAGCACCAACCCCAGCTCACAGAAGTGGCCCAGGCCTCATCCACACAGGCCTTGAGGCCAGAGAGAGTTGACAGAGGGTTATGTTTTTTTTTTTAATCCTCACCTGAGGATATGCTTATTGATCTGAGAGAAAGAGAGAAACATTGACCAGTTGCCTCCCCTACACACCCTGCCCAGGAATCAAACCCATAACCTTTTTGGTGTACAGAAAATGACACTCCAACCAAGGGAACTAGCCAGGGCACGTTATACCTTTTTTCCCCCAAGGGAGAATAACTAGGTTCTATTTGGAACAATCAGTAATGACAAATGAAGGATGAGGCATTTAAAATAAGTACGAATTCAGTTAGATTTTTTAAGACATCACTTTCTAACTTGCCCCATTCTCTCTTTGGACACTTTCTTTCTTTCTTTTTTTTTTTATTGTTCGGTTATAGTTGTCCCCATTCCCCACCCGCCAGTGCTCTCCCTTGCCCCATCTAACTCCTACTCCCAAAGATCCCCACCCCATTATCCTTGTCAATGGGGCCTTTGTACATGTTCCTTGACTTGACTTTTCCACTTGTTTTCCCCATTATCCCGTTCTTCCCTCCCTTCTGATCACTGTCAGTTTGTTCTTTATTTCCATGTCTCTGTTCTTTTTTGCTTTTTTGTTTGTTTTGCTTGATTAGTTTCCACTTATAGGTGAGATCACAGGTTATGCTTTTTGAGTGGAGGTGTGGAAAAGCCAGTGCCTAACTTTGGGGAAATTACTCTGGGTACCACTGGGAGCTATTGTAATGAGCTGATGACCCTAACCCTGGGGAAAATGAGGTGACACAGAAGCAGGATGCATGATAGGGTGGGCTGGAGAGGACTCTCCAAGGAGATGGTGGCAGAGATGGTGTTCTCCAAATCCCATCCCTGATCATGCAGCACATTTTTCCAGCTCTCCTTGAGTTGGTGTGGCCTGTGGAAGTAAGGGATGGGATACATCGAGTTGCTGAGGACAGATAACCTGGGCCACATGTGGAAAGTGATAAGCCTGACTGAGTGGATGAAAGTGGCACCCACACTACCACCCCCTGTGCTATGAACAAGAACTGACCTCACTGAGTTTAGCCATCACTTACCTTCACCCTGGGTTGATGCTTCTCACACCTTCTGTGGAAATGGCACAGTGCAGTAAATAATATCCAGGACTGAATGTGACGATTACGTACTCCTCCTGCCATACAAGGCCAGTGAGAACTGGATTTGGAGGCTCAACTTTCTAGTACAAGGCAACAACTGAAGTTCCAGGTAAGAAAGCAGTGGCTCTCTTTGGCACTTGCTGGGACTCCTATCACCGTGATTTAGCTACTGAAAAACTTTCTCTTTCAGCCGAATTATCATTTATGACCAGAAATGTTGTTTCTCTATCACCTGAATTATCATTTAAGGCTAGAAACCCTCTTTCTCAATTATCTGAGTTACATTTATGACCGAAAACATTTTGTTCTCTATCATCTGCATTATCATTTATGACTGAAAATGTTTATCACTTGACATCATTTGATTGAAAACATTATATTCTCCTGAGTTATCATTTGTTACAGGAAACCTAATTCCTCTATAACCTGAGTTACAATTTATAACAAATCATTTTGTGCTCCATCACCTCAATTATAATTGATGACTAGAAATGTTTATCACATGAGTTATAATTTATGACTGGAAACATACTTCTTCTATAACCTGAGTTATTTATGACTGAAACCATTATATTATCTAAGACCTGAATTATTATGACTAGAAACCTTCTTTGTCCAAAACTTGAGACATCACGTGACTAGAATAATTTTGTTTATGATCACCTACATTATCATTTATGACTGGAAATGTTTATCACCTGAGTTATGGTTTATGACAGGAGACATTCTTTCTCTATAACCTGTTATCATTTATGACTAAAAACAGTTGTTCTCTATAGCCTGAGTTATCATTCTTGCTCTGTAACTTGAAATAAAAAATGACTGGGAACATTTTGTTTTCTATCACCCGAGTTACCACTTATAATTGGAAATATTTTACTTTTACCTGAGTTATCATTTATGGCTGGATACATTTTTGCTTTATCACCAGAGTTATCTTTTATGACTGAAAAATTTTTCCTCTATAACTTGAGTTGTCATTTATGATGGAAAACCTTCCTCCTGTATAACCTGAGTTACTACTTATGATTGAAAATACTTTGTTCTATCACCTGAATTACTTATGACTGCAATTTTTGTTTCTCAATCACCTGAGTTATTGCTTATGACTGAAAATCTTCTTCCTCCAAATGTTTAGTTATCATATGATTGAAAATGTTTTGTATCACCTGAATTATCATTTGTGACTGGAAATGTATCTGTATCACCTGAGTTATTATTTGACTTTAGACATTCTTCTT
>PVKM010028101.1:0-18463 GCA_004027735.1 Carollia perspicillata
GTGAGGACAGAAACTCAAGATTTCTGTCTCCAGTCACTTTGGTGGGTCATGCAAATACTATGAAGGCTGCGTTGTGCTGTCAGAACATTTGGGAAGCACTGTCCTAGGTAACTGGCAACATTCACTGGCTTCAGCGTGATTTCTTCACAGTGGTGGACAGAGGTCTAACAGGGTGAGGTGTCCTGCTAATTCACAGAGCTCCCAGTGGAGACAGCATGGGGCAGGGATTAATAGATTTTAGGGGCAAACCCAAAAGAATCCCGACTCTTTCATTTGTTTAGCTGAGAAGTTTTGGTTAAGTAACGTATTCTTGCTGAGCCTGTTTACTCATCTGTAAAATGATGTAAAATTGATGAGTAGTGTCCTTACCCTTACAACAAAGTAAAATCACTGGCATGTGAAGCACTGAGCCAAGTACCTGGTACCTGGTAAGTGCTCAATACATGATTATGGTTAGAATTCAGGTCTTCTGACCCTGGCCCCCCAGTACCCCCTCCTCATCCTCGAGTACCTCATCCTGCTTCCTCAGAGGATCCCTACTATTTACTGAGATGAAGCCAACAACTCTAAACAACCAGTATACACAAAGCACACTGGGTGCTGGGATGTGTGGTGTTTCTCTCCCCGTGAGGAAGGATCATGAGTGTGGAGACTCGTGGAAGTTGCCCGCCACTCATTGTTCCTGGGGTGTGACTGAGGCCCCGTGTGGCACACCCTCTTTTTGCTGGATCGAGAGACTTGTCAGTGCCTCCTGAGGGAAGACCACGTAGATGGTTGAGAATTAAAGAAAGTAACACTGCCCCAGTTTTGACACTGTAGAGGTCACGCAAGAACGACCTCAGTGGCAGTTTGTCCCATCCACTCTATTCTGGAGACCCAAATCAAGCACTCCAATGTTCTCGCTGAAATGAAGAATCAGCCCACTCCTGCGGGAAAAGGTTCCATACCACACACAAAAGTCAAAGCTGTTGGAAAGGAGGCTTTTATTTTATTCTTCCCATGCCATGGAAAGACACCATGTTCCCCAGCTCTATGTCCTCCCCCAAGGAGAAAAAGGACAGCAGTTCTCCGGGTCTCAGGGCTAAGCTGCTTCTACATGGAGCTAACCAAGACAGGACAGAAAGATTGGCGACTGGTTCCAAATCTGCCAGCCAAACATACCAACTGCTACTGAGGAGCAGGCAAGTGGCTGGAAGACAAGTTGTGGACTTGGCGTCAGACCAAGAATTTAAAGACTACAAGGTGATCAAAATGAAAAGGTAAACAGCACACTGTATCCGTTAACTCTAGAACCCCATGTTGGGCACTTTGGCCACTTAAGAGTCAGCAGTGTCTAAAAGGGTGACAGCCTCACAGCTCTAGTCCTTCGCATCTCTTTGGCCTTGAGCTTCAGGAGGAAGGGCAGAGTTCTAACAAATCCTGTGACAGCAGACGTTCTCAGCCAGGGTCACAGACTCGTGGAGATGGACCACAGCAGATGGCTCAGGTCACGTGCAGGGATCCCTACTTACAGAAACCCCCTGGGGCCTCTCCGGGGCCTTTGGATCCTGAGGCTGATTCCCTTCAAAACCACTTGTGCTCTCAACTTCGGTGGAGCACGAGGGGGCAAAGTCAGTTAATTTGGAACGCCCACCAGTGGACCGCCAGGGGCCGAGGCCAGGAGGAAAGACTGTAGGCCTCGACACAGCTTTTCCAAACACAAGCTTCAATCATTTATTTGAAAAAAATAAGTCACAACCAAGTGTATAAAGAAAAATACCGTTGTCCTAAACTCATTTTTTTAAAGAAAGGAAAACAACAATACACTTTGGAATTGATTTGAATGTCAAGATGGAGTATATTTTTTAAGCATCGGGGTGTGGTTTGCTAACCTAGATGGTATGAAAAAAAAACCTTGGACAGAAAAGTAGGACCAGATGCTATGACGTCAGAAAAGGCAGGAGTTACTGAGTGGAAACGCGGAATGGTAGGAAAGGCACCACATCTTTCCCCAAAGATTAAAGGTGGAGGGGACAGGACATTCCCTCTTCCTCCCAAGAATCTGAAAGATCTTGACCGTCCTCCATGTTTTATGGTGAGGCTTGCTAAGTTGGTCAGCAAAGCCACCAGGACGGGGAATTCCCACTGCTTCCGGTTCTGAGGGCTTCTAGGATGTTCTTGCTTATGAAATGGCGAAGTTATGGATTTTGGTTTTGTGAAACATAGTTAAGAGGCAGAGATGCCCTTAGAAAGATGCTCTTTAAGAGAAGAGATGAACTCAAATCACAATCACACTTAGCTTTGATAATCTGGGACCTGATCTTTAAAATCTTTTTTGAGCTTGGGAAAGCTGGTGGTCTTATACGAGACTGGGAAAACCAAACCCACCATCTCTGTGAATGACCCACGCTTTGGCAACGCCTCCTCAGCCCCCAGTCTCCTAGACACCATGCCAGGCGCTCACCCAGGGCAGCACCTGGGTGTACGGAGTTTCTAAAACTCCAATTTGAATCTGATGAACAGCCAGGCTGGATACTCTTTTTCTAGGTTCTGGGCTTTATACTTTTCATTCCCGCCCAACAGCCTCATAGAAATGAAACAACTGAACCACTTTAAGGAACCCTTACACACATGTAAGAGGCAGGAAGATTTTCCAAATATAGCCAAGGTTAACCCCAGTTCTCAACCCCCTGACCCATGACAGAAAGGGAACAGGAGTCTCTACCCTAAACTCAGAGGGTAGCTGAGTTTCTAATGCTATTCGTAGAGCCATTTCATGTTGCTGTAGCCTGGAAGGAATGAGACAGCTGCAGAGAGCTTCCCCAGAATCGCTGATTAGAGAGGTAGTAAGAATAGAAAAAAACACCACCACTTCATGGGAGTTGAACAAAATACTGGGTGGGCAGGGCAGAAACAGAATTATCAGGCTTTTATCATAAACAGGAAAAAACACACAAAACAAGCAGCGCTGGCATTGTGTATTAATCACTCCTCTCCCCACTCAGGACACTTTTTACATTACAATAAATACTGTGATTTTAGCAGCCAGAAACAAGGAGCACAGGAAGTCCCTACCTCCCTCTCACATGTGTTTTATCTGTGTGCACTCTTCCTAGGTAGCACCGATCTCCCCAGATGCTGGGCAGAGACAGGACTGGGGGTGGGGGGAGAGGTCTGAGCACGTTTGCTGGCCCTTTGGCTCTGGAGGTGCCTGGAGAGCTCAGCCTACGGCCCCCTCGCATACCTACAGCTGACGGTCGAGCCTGTTCTTGCTTGCTTATCTAAGGCAATGTCCTCGAAAGGCAGAGCCCGATGGGGGAGAAACGTGGTCACTGAGTACCCATTGGTGACTGGATCTTCCAGCTGATGTTCTGCCGCCTGTCAAGCTCCCTTCAACCTCTACAGCTAAGGCTGTGTTCTTGAAGGCCTTGTCCTGATTGGCAATTGAGGAGGAAGGGGGTGAATGAGAGCACTCTGCAGAGGCGCTGCCCTTACGGCTCCTTCCCTCCCTCGTCTGCACCTGACTCCTGCACACAGTGGCATTAGTCTGGACCAGGATGCGGCGCAGTCGTCGGGCACACAGACATTCTCCCAGGTTCCCTACCACCCCCAGCTCTCCTACTCTGCACTCTCACTGATGGCACCGAGAAACACAACCTCCAAACAACGTGGCATCCAAATTTTCTTGGGCCCTCACTCCTGGGTGGGTCACTAACAGTGTTCCCATGAGAGACCTTCTCAGCACTACAGATGTGAGCAGGTCAGGCGACTGGGGGATGGGCTTCTTTTCCAGGAACCCGGGTCAAAGGCCAGCTCTTGCACCACCTCACCGCCAGGCACCCTAAATACTGCTTGAGCACTCTCTGCAGAGTTCAGCTTGGAAACGTGCAATCATAACTTCAGTGACATTCAACAAAAGGCAACATCTGGATCAGGCAGGTGTGCTCCAGGGAAGGAACAAAACAGAAGGAACAAAACAAGAGGAAAAGGGAAAGGCGGAGGAGACACTGAAGAGAGACAGGACAAAGGGCAGGGCAGGGCAGCCAGGAGGAGAACACCTGGGCCAGGTGCAGAACACCAAGCAGTTTTAACAGCTCGGGCCGGTGCTCCACCTTCTCAATTCATTCCAGAAAATCAGCCTGGAGCAAGGGAGCATGGAGGAGTAGGGAGCACAGTGTTTGGTAACAAAAATAGAAAGAGCTGGGTTTGAGAAAATAGGAAATTAAGCAATGTCATTCTAATCAGCATGAAGTGACCAGGGCAAGACAGGAGGCACCTAGGGACCCCTCGAGGCACCAACTGCATAGCCGAGTGTTTCTGACAGAGGACCCAGAGCCTGACTGCCCCACACCCACTCTGGCCTTCACCTGCCCTACGTCTGCAGCAGCACCTCTGGCTCAGACAACGAGCAATAGAGAGTGTATCCCAATTCATCTATTTCCTCTGGGGTGAGCTCTGCGAATAAGTTCACCTTGGGGTTGAGGGCACTGGGCAGGACCCCGGCCTCTAGGTACCTGATGAGTCCCCGCAAGGCCTGCAAGAATCGATCGGCCAGCATATCAGGAGACCAGTCAGCCTCCTCCTGGGCCAAGTGGAGGATGACGTTCGTGAGCTGGCTGGCAGTGAGGTGGCCCAGAGCCGGAGTGGACTTGCATATGGCCTTAAGGATCTTGAGGCACAGAGAGCGGCAGCCCGAGTCGGCTTGGTCCAAAGCCCGCAGGCGTGCCGTCTCAGCAGGACGCAGGCTCAGCCGCCACAGGTTGTCATACTGGGCTAACCGGTGCGGTCTGGCCACCAAGACGGTGTCACCAAGGGTCACTGATGGCAGGAAGTCGATGACAAGATGTTTGTCACGCTCATACTGCACTTCCAGGGTCAGAGCCTCTGGGGGCGGTGCCGGTCGGATCACATAGTCCAAGAGGGAGCCGATGGCCGGCCAGTTGATGGAGCCAGCCACGACCTTCTCAAACGTGTCTGCCACCGTCTTTGGGGAGAGGTAGCCCCCAACCACACAGCGGTCCCAGTAACTGCTGCCACGAGGAAAGTACTCCGGGTTCTCACGGCGGACCAGGAAGAAGCCAGGGACATTCATGATGGTGTCCTCGCCAGGAATGCACGACCACAGGTTCTGCTCCAGCACAAGGGGCACGATGAGCTGGATGTGGTCGGCTGTCACCACCTGTCAGAGAGTCACAGAGGTTCTGAGGGACTGAACCTGCTCAAGACAGCAGCTTGCCCAAACACAGGTCTCCACAGGGGCCCATCTCGCATTCCCCCAGCAGTAAAGGAAACCAGGAATTCTTCCGTCAGCCTTTCAGTTCAGACAGAGAAATAGTGAGGCCCGACACCCAGGCCCATCAGACTCCAGAGCCCACGCTCACACCACATCGTCTCGGGGCACAGAAGTACCAGGACACCCCCCAGTAAGCCTGAAAGAAAACTAGGAAGGAGAGGCAGGGCAGGAACGGAGGATGGAGGATGAAGGAGGCCTCTTACGGTCTCCTACAAGTTGTGAGTATGACCAAAAAACAAGAAAGGGTTAAAGAAGACCAAGATGGATTCAATAAAAAAACTAAGTAAGTGAGATCTGTATCTAAAAAAAACAAACGAGACAAATATGACTCCAGCCATGACCTCCCTCCAAATGCTCCCGGTGAGCAGAGTTCAGAGGCAGTGAGACTAGCCTTTCTGGCAAGCCTGGGACACTGGCCCTTCATGCCAACAGCACCGCTGAGAAGCATCACGGTCAGGACCCAACCCTCCCCTCCGTGAGAACCACCCTGTTACCTGCAGGTCATCATAGAGGCTGCCACTCAGGTACATGTCCCGAAGCGGCATGTCAGGCAGCTTGGCCCGCAGGAAGCCCCGGAGCTCAGCACATATGTCCACAGCAGCTTGCTTGGCCCGAGCCTGCTCGCCGGCAGGGATGGCGGCCCGGTTCCGGTAGTAAGTGAGAAGTTTCTCCTGCAGGGACATGCGGAGTCGTGACTTCTTCAAGTCTACCTGGCCCTTCCTGGCCAATGGCTTGGGCCGGGGTGGGCAGAATGTATCTGCCAAGGCAAGAGAGAGAAGCATGTCAGCCCTTCCCAGGCTTGCTCTGCCCATGGCTGCCTCGACCCCAGAAAGAAGGGCTGGCACAAAATGCAGATGCGGGCATGGTGCCTGGAACCTACGTGCTCTAGAAACGTTTGCAGAATGCAGGCGTAGGACCGAGAGCCCCCCAAAAAGGCGCAGGAGGGGCAACAGGCCTCTCACCAGTGTCGAAGGCCGAGGAGTCCGTGGGCAGGGTCTGCAGGGAACGGCTCAGGCCCGTCTTCATGTCCTTGCTCAGCAGTCGCGGGGAGCCCATCCAGTTCGGTTCCTCCCAGCTTCTCTTCCCTAAATGGCTCAGGCGGGTGGGGCTGGTAGGGGCACTGATTGCCCGATCATACATCTGAAACAGCAGAAAGGATCCCACACATGCACCTTCCTTCCTGTCCCCTCCTTCCCTTTGCCCTATGAGTTCTAAACTACTTTTTCAATACCTTTGTTTTATTCTAGATTACAGAACACTTTTCTCCATGTAGGAAATTTCAGGAAATACGAAATGATATAAGTAACAGATTTATTCATAATGTCACAACCAAGAGATAAATATTAATATTTTGGTATATTTCTTTCTGGGAAAAAAAGATTTAAGGAAATAATATCCTACTCTACGTATACTTTTAAAACCTTACTTTTTTCACTTATGACTTTTGTTATTTCCCTGTATCACTAAAAATGCATTGGTGTTCAACATCCCAGTACACTCTGCCAAGAATGTAACGGTGAACACTGATTCATTTCTTTACCAAATGCTTACTGAGTGGCTACTGTGTGCCAAGCACTGTTCTGGACACACAGAGTAGAGCACCAGACAAAGAACCTCCCCGCCTTCATGGGGCTTCCAGTCTAGGAGAGGGGTGGGGCAGTACATAAACAAGTTAAACAGGAAGTATGCAGACAGAGAGAAAGACGGTGGGGAAAACAAAGTAAGAAAGGGGCCAGGAAGCACACTATGTGGTGAGGGTGTTGCTATTATAAATAAGGTAGTCAAAGAGGGAGGTTTTGGTTATTTACAATGTTTTACTCGCTGGGATACACTCCATTAGTATCTCCAATGATTTCTTCAGGGCAGACCTAGCAGCAGACCGAACTGGCTTCTCTTAAGGTCTCATCTAACTATGCCGAATGACTGCGTCGTGTTCCAGGCCAGCTCCACTCTGCGGAGGCAGCCCCCCACCTCTCCCACCCCTGGCCCGGCTGCAGGCACTTACCCGCTTAACGGCCAGTGTGGCGATGCCCAGCATGGCTGCTCCACCCACCCCCAGCACCAGCCGGGCATTGGAGAGCACAAAATCAATGGCCGTGCCAATGCCATTGTCATCCTTCTTGCCTTTGCGCTCACCAGCGCCTGCCATTGCTCACCTGAGAAAGAAGGCAGAACACAGCCATCACCACCTGGGACCTCAGGAACTGTCCCTCCTGTCTCCCCCCATCAGGCCAGTCCCCGGGCAGTTTAGCAAATCCTCCTGCCTCAACCACTGCATGCTCTAGGGCCAAGAGAGAGATACCAGGTCCCAAGATGTATCTGGATGTAAGAGGGGAGCCAATCACACAGCTGTGAGAGAACCTCCCCACTAATCCACTGAGATTACAGAGAGCATTAAGCTTATTTCAGCCCTTTCCCGCATTAGAGCACCCCACCACGCAGTTCAAGTCTCTCCCTAGCCTTGCCCGAAGTTACAGTGCAGACCGTGTTTTGATCCTCTGGCCACTGCTTCATGGAAGGTTAGATCTGAGAAGGTCTAATCTAATAGATTAGAGGAGGCTCATCTTATCCCACTGCATCACCTCACACATAGGGAGGTGACTTGCTAGAGGTCCCAGAGAAAGGAAATGGCAAAGCCACCTCCAGAACTCTGGATTCCCAACTCCTGCCACAATGCTTTTCCTACTGGGCCACATTTACCCTTACCCAAATCAAACTCTTTCTATTCTATGTACTGTCTGCAAAACAAAAGCAAAAAACCCACAAAATAACACGGACCAAACACCCTGCACACACAATACAGGACTATGAGTCCACCCATGACAAAGGTCCAAAGAAGAAAATAGCCCTCATGGACACTCCCACTTGACAAATGCTATCTCCTGGGGCAAGTGTGCGGGGCGACTACCCCAGGCTCGGGTGAGGCTGGCACTGTGAGAATGAGGATAAACACAGAGGACACTGCAGACTTGACTGTTAACTGAAAAACAAGCAAACAAAAACCCCACCTGCTCACATGCACTTGGAACATGAACTAAAAATGTGGACACCTAAAAAGAGTCCTTCGGTGCAACACAGAAGAGGTGGGCCTCCGTACTCAGCCCAAGAGGCCAGCACACACTCGCTCCCCGGCAATGATGGAGTCATCCTGACTGAGCTCCCCTAGTCCCCAAACAAGCCAATTTCCCATGGAGTTAGAAGCCTGGCCCAACCCAGTAGAGGATGGCAGCGTGGTTTAGACCTGAACACGGCTCTCAACACCACGCCTCTCTCCTATCGCGTGTCCCGCCGTACACCGGGATTACACAGGGACACAGCTGTGTGCCGTTCAGGATCCCAGGATTCCTGGAATGGGCGGCCGCAGAGAGACAAGGCCCTGGCACACCTTCCAGTGTAAAGTAACACTCTTTCTGTACCTTGTCACAACTGAGATTGCCAGTTTCACAGCTCGCCCTTTGCCTACAGCTCTACACGCCCCCAAAAGGAAAAGAAACATTTCTGCCTCTACTTATTCCAGCAACTGCCTAAGAGTCACTGTCAAGTCCAAAGATATTTGTTCCCTAACTAGAGTTCACAACCTTGGTGGCACTTTTCTTTCCTCCGCCTTTTAGAATCAACAGAAACTTCACATTAGGGACAATATAAGACCACTCAGGCAAATAAAAAATACTCCCACTTCGAATGCACAGAGCAAGCAAGGCCAAGAAGAGCTCAACTTTGTATTTACAGTAGGGGTCAGGCAAGAATGCCTGTCATCCTCTTTCCAGTGGCCACTGAGACGGAGACGGGACACATCCAACTCACTCGGCTGAGGCAGAGTAATCCAATCAGGACTGCAGTTCCCACACACAACAGTGACCACTATTTTATTTTTATAAAAACGAAACCGCCTCCACTGGTCTATTTACAACAGGGAGAGCTACTGGGCAGAGGCGCCCTCTAGGTGGTCCTCAGATGCCCTGCAGCAGACCACAAGAGCACGTCCTCCTCCGGAGCAGAAGCCAGAACTAGCCTTCCTGGGCCACTTCGCCCCTGGCCCATGTGATGTGGTGACCAGCAACAGCAAGGTCCTACTGTGTGATATGGCAGAACAGAAAGACCTGGGCTTCCGAGTCAGGAATCCTGAGATCGAGAACTCGTCCTAGAGCCCTGACTAATTAGCTGGGTGACCTCAAAGGAGTCACTTAACCCCTCGCTCCAAAAAGGGGATAATGACGCTGGTGTGGCCTACATCATAGGGGTGTGGCAAGGAAAAGACATGTACTAAAATACTGTGTGCAAACACTTTATAAACTGTAAAAGTACTCCAGAAATTTGAGTTTATGAGTAAGCCTTTTAAGATTTCCACCTATAGGACAAAAGCAGCTTCCAGAAAGCAGTCAGGAATCCAGACTGTCCCCTAAGTTACATCTGACCTTCTGAGACAGAGGTAAGAATGACCTCTAAGCCCTGGCTGGTGTGGTTCAGTGGACTGAGTGCTGGCCTGCGAACAAAAGGGCCACCGGTTCGATCCCTGGTCAGGGCACATGCATGGGTTGCACCCCAGGTCTCCAGTTGGAGGTGTGCAGGAAGCAACCACACATCAATGTTTCTCTCCCTCCCTGTCTCTCTCCCTTCCCCTCTTTCTTTCTTTCTTCTTCTTTTTTTGGAAACTAGGTATTTTATTTTTATTGTATAAAAATACTTAGAATTATGGTTTTATAATAGTACTCAGACAAAAGTTGTGTTATGCTGTTACTACCATTAGAATCCTCTAAAATCTTTCTTTTAATTTTAATTGTTGTTCTCCCTTTCTAAAAATAAGTAAAATCTAAAAAAAAAAAAAAAATGACTTCTAAAACTCACACTGATGCTATCCAAGGCTTGAAATCAAAGCTGTGATTGAGCAGCTTGTGAGAAGGCTTTCCTGCTCTAGTGCAGTGTGCCCCTCCCATCTGAGGACTGGCAACCTGGACGAGGAGAGTGCCCGCAACCTCCAATAGGGAGATATCAGCCCTTACTTTAAAATTTAACTTGTTCCACCCTGGCTGGTGTAGCTCAGTGGATCGAGTCGAACCAAAGGATCAAAGTTTGATTCCTAGTCAGGGCACATGCCTGGGTTGCAGGCCAGTTCCCAGCAGGGGATGCATGACAGGCAACCATACATTGATGTTTCTCTCCTTCTCTCCTTCCCTTCCCCTCTAAAGAGAAATAAAATCTTAAAAAATAAATAAATAAATAAATAAATAAGATTGAACTTGTTCCAGTTGGAAGTGCTTATCAACCTCCTCCACTCAGGTTCCGCTGCACTAGCTGGAAGCCTCCTAGGAGACAGGAACTCCGCCCGCCGGGCGAGGGGCAAGGGGCCTGGCTCCCCAGTGCACCTGAGAAGGAGCAGTGCTGTTTAATGGGTATGGAGCGTCAGTTCTACAAGGCGAATTCTGGAGATATTACATAACAATGTAAATACTCTTGTTTGTTGGGGGTTTTTTTGCCATTTTTAAAATATAACATTTATTGCTTAGATGATTTGATGCAAAAGAGCCTTTCTTCTCATTTTGAATCTGGAAGTACAATACAACTGAATACAAAGAGGAACAAACAGCACCAAAACCAAATCTGTAATTCTGTTCATGCAGCATAAACAATGCATTCTTAACATGTACAAACTGACTGTACACTAAAAAATGGCTCAAATATTTAAAAGAAAGAGCACCGCCCTGGCAGGCAGGGTGGGGGTGGAGAATCCGAGAACTGCCAGCATTCAGGGAAGTTATTTAATGGGCCTCCCTAGATCCAAAAATGGGAATAGGGATACCCATTGCCCCAACATTATGGTGGTGAGTAATGTGGGGCCTTGCAGCTTCCTGGGGTGGCAGCACAGAACTATGAAAACTCCAACTCATTTTGCTTAAAAAAGTCATATGACTCAAACATGTCATGAGGTCAGTCATATTGTTGTCTCCAATTTTTCAGAGGAAAAAACTGAAGCGAAGGTTAAGTAACTAGCCCAGGGTCACCATGGCAACAAGTTGTATGGAGATTTGAACCTAGAGCTCATGCTGCGTGGCAGTAGTGGTTTACAGGGGCCTCAGATGACTTGCTCACGTTTCCTCTGTATTAACCACCAGACCACAGCTTCTTGGGGGCATTTTGGCTCCTTCACCGCTACCACCCGGGGCCAGCAGTGTTTGACACATAGTAAGTATTTGTTGCATAAATGAACTATAACCCTGTGGCTTCTCTCTTTTTGGCAGGAATGATTGCAACCTGTAACCCAACTCACAGTCAAAACAGATCAGGAGCATAAAGATTCAGTAACTCAGTTTCATTCCAGGCCCCCATGGGCATCCACCCATCTCAGCCCTACACTGTCAAAGGCTGGCCTGACAATCAACTTAAGTGGCTTGAGCAGAAACAAAAGCCATTACATAAGGTTCCTCCTTCTGCTTTCCCTCTCAAAGTTGGAAACAGTACCCTCCACCCAGCTGGCAAGCCTTCCAACTGGGCCTTCACTCTTTCTCCTTCTCCTGCCTCAGCCAACTGGTCGCCAAGCCTCACTGCAGTACATGCTGTATTTCCATGGGGCCACTCCGCCCCAGTCTTATCTGGCGGGATTTGCTGCCTCTAAACCTCTCACCAATTTATTCTCCAGGCTGCCACTGCCACGACCCCTCCCCCACGGCATTCCGCCCGCTTACAAAGCTGTGATGGTCTCCCTACTGTCAGATGTCACAATCTCAACAGAGGATTCAGTGTCCTTCCGGACCTGGCCCAGCCTCAACTCTCGCCACCTGCCTTACAGGTGCACCATTCTAGCCACGCCAGACTCAAGTTTCCAGACTACAGAGTACAGTCTCCACCTCCACATCTACTTTTTCTTGCCCATCTACTCAGCAACCTTCTATTTCACACAAGGTAGACCTCAAACGTCCTCTTTTCAACAGCTACCTGTGATTCCCTCTCCTACCTCCTACCCAGGGCAATTATGTTTCTACCCTTTCTGTAAGCTTTGCACCCGACCCTCTAACACAGAGCCGCTCACGCTGGAACTACTTCCTGTTGATCCCACGTTAGACCAAGTCCCTCGATGGACTGGTTTAACACGCATCTCCATCTCCATCTCAGAGCCTACAGAATGCCTGCGCCATAAAAGGCCCTCTGGGAAAGTTGCTGAATTGAATATAATCATTAGGTTATTTTTAGTGGGATTTCTTAGTGACAGCGGTATCAAGAGCACAGAGGGAAAACCATTCGCGAAGTACTTCTAAGTGCCGTGTGAGCACTGTCTCACTGAACTCTCATGATAACCCAGGGAGGCTAATACTGTTCTGTCCATTTTGCAAATGAGGAAACAGAGGCCTGGAGGTGATTTGCTCTGAATCTCACAGCTGTTAGCAGCAGTGCCAGCAGGGGAACCCGGGCACTGTCCTCTAGCCATCTGTATACTATGCTTTGCTTTGTATTAAAGACGGTTGTAACAAAATATAGTTATGTCTGGAGAATGTGGTCAGTCCCACAAGATAACTGAGTGCACTGAAGAATGAGCCAGCCTAGAAGTGCACCCTAATAGTTTTAACCAATGTCTTTTCTAACAATTTATGTGTAAATTGTTCTATTCAAAATGGTGAGGCTTGAAACTCAGGGCCCAATTTTTCTCAACGAGGAAACAGACTTCTGTTACTATGTCTACAGTTTTTCCACTGACTTTGAATGTTAAAACCTATGAAATGATTAAACAATGAAACCTATCGTGACAAGGGTCCACCTACCTGAAGCTTCTTACTGCATCTGTGAGGTGGGGGCGGGAGGGAGCCGGGGTGTCTACAGAAGCCACCTCTGCCCTCCTTCCCTTGGAATTAGGATGGGAAAGGAGAGGATTCTAAATAATCCCCCCCAGTTTGCTGTGGAGGAAGACCAGGCCCTTTTCCAGCTGCCTCTCCCGGGCCTCAGGATCCTCTAGCTTCTGGTTTTTCCTGAACTCACGGCGGATGGAGGCAAGGTAGAAGTCCCGATCAGTGTAGCGAAGCTCTTGGCCCTGGCGCAGCAGGGCCCGGTAGAGACTCAATACCGCCTCTCGGCTCCACGGGGCCATGAGGGACTGGCAGGGGCTGGGCGTCGAGCTCTAAGCAGAAGGGAGAAAAACAGAGCCTAGAATCAGAATCAATAACAGAAGAGCCTGTAGAGACTATCCAAAATTCAAGAGTTCCTAACTGAGGTCTCAGAGACCCCCAAGGCGACGGCTACAACTGAATGACAAGGCTGGGGCTAGACCCCAACCTCTCGATCCCCGCTTTACGCTGAAAGTACAGGGTATGCTGAAGGGCCAGGGCCTGGAAGCCTAACTGCCTGGGCTTGAATCCTGGCTCTGCCACTTACCACGTGCCTTTGGGCAAAGTACTTAACACCTCTAAGCATCCGCTTTCCCCCTTGTAAAATGGAGATGACGTTGTATTAAAAGTACCTACTACATGGTTTTGAGAACTGTGTGAGACAATACATGTGAAGAAACTGTCCCAGAACTTCACTACAGGGGTCTAGATGGGTTGAAGACAAGGACTCTCAGCCATACTTGAACCCGGGCATCACCACTAGAGAGCAGAGGGCATCACCTTGGGCAAGTTTCCTAACCCCTCCATGCTTATTTCAGCTCATCTGTAAGATAAGGATTAAAACTGTATTCTGCCCATATGGTTCATATGAAGATAGAATGAGTTAAGGCATGTAAACGTGCGTAGAACAGCACTTCGCACATACTAAGCGCTCTAACAGGGACAGCTCTTACTACTGCCACTGAGCCTGGTGTGTAAGGGCTCAGCGAATCCTAGCTTTAGTTCCAAGTAAGCTGCCCCCATCCTCCTCCAGTGACAATAAACCCTTTTACAAGTACGGAGTGTTATCATTTGTCAAGTGCTTTGTCATCCATTATCGTATTTAAATTAAGGAACCCAGGAAGTGGCCAGGGCTCACAGTAATAATAGTGAACCCTTACTGTTTACATACCACGCAGGTTCTAAGCACATCCTGCATCTCACTCTACCAACAACCCCAGTGTCGTCGGCATCCCCATTTTAAGTGGAGACTGAAGCTCCCGGAGGGAAGGAACTTGCCCACAGACACAGCTGTACAGGCGGGCTGCCCTCCTGACCCCAATCCCGCCTGCCTCTGGAAGGATGATTAGCACCTCGCTGGGGCCTTACCACGCGGTACGGCACTTCTGCGTGCTCCACAAACTTTCCCAGCACAGCGCCTGGCACCCAGCAGGAGCTCAAAAACGAAGCTGAACGAAAAAGGGAATCCTCACAACGTCTCTACGTGGAAGAAATGCTCACCCCCGTTTCAGAAATAAAGTAATAAGACTGAACGGGGCAAGTATTTGTAAGAAGACTTGGATTTGGACCCAAAGTCAGCTGGCCATCACTCCCTGGCCTTGCTAATTTCCTGCGCGGGCTTGAGCGAGCCACTGTCCCTGTCCCTTTTTCCTCAACTAGAGAGGACCACCTTCAGCCCCAAGGGCCTCCCGGAGAAGGGGAGATGAAGCCAGAAAATCAACAGGACAAGTGTTTTATGAGGTGGGAAGCAACTGTCAGGCAAGGGCTGTCTGTACAGGGTCTCTCGGCGAGTGGACGGTTGAGTTCGGGCAGGTCCCCGGGGCCTCTCCCGACCGTGGGGGAGTATCGGGCCGAGTCGGGGTGGAAGATCCAGAGGCTGGGGTAGGCCGGGTCGGGGCACCTGAGCGGCTTCGCAGAGAATGCTCAGGGAGGGCTGCGGTGAGACCCTCGGCGTCCAGGCCCGCAGCCCCGGCCCAGGCCGGGTGCGGGGCACCGGCTACCGCCCTGAGAAGAGACTCGGCGGGTCCTGGCCGCCGGCCCTCACGCCTCCCCGCACTCACCCGCGGACCGCGCGCGCTACCACTCCTCGGGATTCGCCTCTCGCCCGGTACCTCTCTCCGGGTCACCCACCAACATGGCCCCTTCACTTCCGGGACACGACCTTGTGCGCGGAGCCGAGGGGAGGGACTGAAGAGAGTTTGGAGGCGCACGGAGGCGGGAGGACTTCCGGTCTTGGCTGCGGCAGCCTCTCTCCGGGCGGGGCCAGAAGCTCCGTCGGTCCAAGTTCTCCCGATCAGACCCTGCCCACAATCCTCAACCCCGCCTCCTGCGTGACGTCACGCGGGGCACGGCCGGTTTAGCGCGCTCAGGCCCCGCCCCCCCGGAGGGCGCGTCGCGGGGCGTGCACCCCGCAGAGAGCGAGCGAGCGCGTGGGGCGTCGGATAGGCCTCTAGCCGGTGGCTAGCCCACTCCAGTCACCTTTCAGGGAGTCAGGCCAGACCGTAGCAACTTCTGGAGGGACCATGGGAGTACCTGCGGGAATTCTATCATTAGCAACATTCCTAGCCATAGGTTTCAAAGCTCTTCCAAGTCCATTTTCTCAGATCGATTTCGAATCTTTACTTTCCTTCGTGCTGTTCCAGCTTCCCAGGTCCCTTGGCTCCTGGCAAACTCCTACCAAAGTCCATCTCAGATGTCACCTCTGGAAGTCTTTTCCAGCCTCTTCCTTGCCCCTCATCCAACACACTTAGGTGCTTCCTTTGGGCCCCACAGAAGTGTCTGCACACTAGTAGGGTTCCTAAGCTGGTCAACGATAAAACACAGTTATTTACTGACACCTGTTATTTGCACAGGCACTGTTTTTTAATATGCACTGGCTTCTCTGTCTCTCACCAGCTTCGAGATCAGGAGCCATATCTTAGAGAATCTATAAACCCCCTCCCCCAGTGCCTCACTGGGTGCCCAGCTCCGAGTGAAGCCAAGGAATGTTGGGTTTTAGAGTCAGGCCCAGCTGGCTCCCAATTCCAGCCCCACCGTTTCAGGACAGCTGCCCTGGGGCAAGCTGCCTAATCTCTCTCAGCATGGGGCTGTGGTGAAGACTGGAAAGTATCCAGCATTCAAGGACTAGTGGCAAGAGGCAGGAAACCCTGGCTGAAGGTCTCAAACATGGGCGCAGCACTGTCACCGGCATTGCAGGGAACAGAGATCAAGCCCGGGTGTCCTGGTGGCTCAGCCTCCAACTCCTCCCAGGATCTGACCACTCCCTTGTTCACTGCCATCTCCCTGGTCTGAGCCCCTGTCTGGTTTTGTAGATGGGAAGGAGACCCAGAGAGGTTTGGTAACTTCTCTAAGGCACGACTAGGCAGCTGAGAAGCTTGCAGTGTAACCAAAGTCTGTCTGACTCCGAAACATATTCTTTTCACTCTTCCAGGCTGCCCTACTTTGCTCTCTAAACAAATAATTTTGTGACCCAAATAAATATAAATGGTAAAGTGACATTTCTAGCTGGGAGACTAGATGACCTTTCATATCCCTCCTGACCCTGCTGTTCTATAGAGAATTATTTTTAGGAGGAAAGGAGGGGGTCCCTTAAGGATCTGCCCTTCAGATCATTTCCCAGATTCTTCTTGTTCTTCAGAGTTTTCTCTTTACTTCCAGACACACAAGGCTCCTCCCATTTCCAGTGCTTCCATGGCAACATGTGGGAGGGGAGAAGACAGGGCAGGGAGACAGGCAGGCGTCTGGCTCTCTCATATGTTTGTGGTGACTTTGTAGGCTGGAGACCCCAGCAAGCGGCACTGACCCAAATCTCAGGGCTCTGCTGGGTTTAATGGGACAAGGTGTCTTCCCAGATCTCTCTGACTGATGTTGCAGTTTTGACGTAACCTAGAGTCTCACATCTGGATAATGGCAACGACCTCTTATGGGGTCATGGTTAGAGGACATGAGGGAAACTTACTCAACAAAACAGTGACTCACACAGAGTAGACATTTAATTGTGGACTTAATTAATTAATTAATTAATTAATTAATTAATTCTAATTTGAAAGGGGCATACGGGGTGGTGATGAGCATGGGGCAAGTGATTTAGGCTTTGCATGCCTTCATTTCCTCATCTGTCCATTGAACAAAAATGGACAAAACGTGCTCGCTCAATGGTCTGTGAGAACCAACACTATTGCTCCCAATGTACTGACCAACTAGTCACCCATCCACCATTCCGTGAGCACCTAGTATGAGCCAGGAGTAGATGCAGGTGCATGAAATAAAACACGCAGTTCCTGTCCTCAGGAAGTCCTGGGTCAAGGAAAGAGTCAGACAAGCACACAGACAGGAGCCAGGAGAGAAGCCTTCATGGTGGGAAGCAGAAAAGCCTTCGACCCAGTGCAGAAGCAGAGGGATGGGCACGACCTGCCTGGAGCACAAGGGAGGGAGATGGAGATGGGGGGTGAAGAGGCTGGATAGGTGAGCATCCTGAGGTAGCCCAGGGAGGACATGATGGCCGGCAAGGTGTGCTTCGGGCTGTTGCACCAGCACCAGTCTGGAGTCAGTCACGAGTTTGAATCCAAACTCCTCCTCCTGATGGCTGAATGACCTTCCACAAGGTTCTCGACCTCTCTGGGCCTTGGTTTCTACATTTGTCAATGGGGATTAATATAAGTACTAAGCAATCAGAACTTGAAGTTGACTCAAACTAACTAAAATGTGGGGAGAGACAAGCAGGTCAAGCGGATTTCTGCAATGAGAATTATGACTATGGCTGAGATTTTAGGGAGCTCACCAGGCGATGGAATAGAGAGCAGTCGGGGCAAAGGATAAGGTCGTGGGCCATCGGAGAGCTCAAAGGAGAGAATGCAGGAAAAGGGGTCCAGGATAAGACTGGTGAGGAAGGAAGGGCCCAGCAGGCCGCAGCTGGAAACTCAGCCCTGACCAACTGCAGTGGGCAGTCCGTGCCGCAATCAGACTTGGGTCTTGGATAGAGCAGCCCGGCCGCGTTGTGGGGGCGGGACTGGTGGGCTGAGACTGCAGGAGCTCAGGCCACGGGCATGGCGGGACCCCTTGAGAGAGTCATGGGTGGGCAGTGAGGGTTCATCTCGCCGAGTTTTTCCTGTGTGCCGGCGCTTACACACGCCAACCCCTCAGCTCCCCTCACAGCCCTGTGCGGACAAAGACTGAGGAGGAAATGGCAAGTGGGGAGGAGACAGGGGTTCTTCTGGGAAGGAAAAGGGCGGAAGAGGACAATTCAAGGAGAGGATCGTTAGAGGGACCGTGTTGGGTTGGAGTGACAGCACAGAGGAGAGAGAAGGGAGAGTGAAAGAGCAGGCCAGGCACCCCTTTGCCTGTGGGGGAGCAGGGCAGGGCGGCCCCAGGCTTCCCTACC
>PVKM010028102.1:0-18466 GCA_004027735.1 Carollia perspicillata
AGGCTAAGAGTTAGAGAGCCGAGTATCTAATGGCTAAATGTTCTCATAATGTAGATACAGCAGAACTATTTTAAAATGAGGGAAGCCCCTAAGCAGGTGGGACTTGGTTGGCTGAGCGTCATCCTGCCAAGCAAAAGTGTCGCCTGTTCAATCCTCAGTCACGGCACACACCTGGGTTGTGGGTTCGGTCCCCAGTTGGAGCACATACGACAAGTAACCAATTGATGTTTCTTTCTCACATTGATGTTCCCCTCCTTCTTCCCTCCCTTCCCCTCTCTCTAAAAATGAATAAATACAATCTTAAAAAAATAAAAATGAGGAAAGGACAGGGGAGACCATATGCAAAAAAACATTTTTTTTTGTTTTCAACCACTCCATCAGTAATATTATTATTATTCTCCTGAGACTGTTGTGTGAATAATAATGTGGAATAAAACACATTAGTAATTATGGGATACTATATTCTATTACCCCCTGTGTTCTTCAGAATCGAGATTCTTGGGGATGGAAGGATACAGAAAAGGTAATGTAGATGAGGTTAAGTAAAACTCTGAAAACTCAAATTTGAATTGGAGTATCCATATGAACTCATAAGTTCATAAAATATGTACTATGTCTATATTCTTAGGAGCTTATCTGATGGATAGAGAGATTCCCGAACGGTCTATACAAAGGGCTAGGAAACAATGACCAACCCAGTAGCAATGAGCATTCTCAGCACCCAGCCTGTAACACTTCTCACCCGAAGAAACTAGGGTTTCTTGGAGAAGGAGCTGAGTTGCCTCTACTAGATAAACCTGGAATAGTTTGTGTTACCAGATCTCAGGGAAGTTACCCAAGGCTTTTAGGGAGACGGCAAAAAGGACTCAAGACCCAATTTGGAAAGGTCCTCACGGGCTAAATGAGACAACCTGAGTTTCGATAATGATTGCAGCCTTGCCATCCGACCCTTATAGACCTGCCAAAAGAACCAACCTGAGCGCGATCCAGTCTCTCAGTCAGATGCCAACGTGTGGCCACACAGGGGCACAGGAATGCACTGAACTGCACGGTGAGTGTGGAGTCGGGAAAACTCAAGGAAACACTATGGGCCAAACAGCCTCGTTCCTCCAGAGATCAAGTGTAAGAAAGTAACAGGGGTTCCCAAGGAATCCACAGGTGGGAAGAGTCTTAAAAGGTATGAGAAGTTTTTAAATGAGCAACGCTGAACATGGTGTTTAGGGATGCGCACTGAGTGGTGAATGTACTTTCACAAATATAACAGAGTGACTACTGTAATAGGATAGCCATTACTTTTGGGGAATACAAAGGACTGTGATTGGCTGAGGCACATGGAGAGGTTGATGGGATGGCAAAATTCTATGTCTTTTTTTCCTGGCTAGTAGACAAGATACATGTACATATGTATGTACCATATTTTATACAATGAATATGCAATACATACATATACAGTACATAAGGACACACGTCGGATTTAAGTAGTTTTCTTAGTTCCCCAAGGCCATCCAATCTCCTGCCGAGAAGGCAATGCAAAGCACACGGTTGTCATGGAAGAGGATGCTGGGAAACGATGATCAAGGTCATATTGTGAAGGTCAGCGGAAGTCTCTGCGGACTTGTATTTCATTTGAAGAGAGTGCAGTCCACTCAATGGTTTTGTGAGTCCGGTGACTTCCCCTGTCCTCTGAACATCCCAGCGTCCCCATCACTGACTTGGGTCTCACGTTCACCGCACTAGGCTGAGAGAGCTAAAGAAAGACGGAGCAACACACACCCTGGCCCCAGCACTGCAGCCTCATGTGGGTGAAGCGGGGGCGGACCAGGACCTAGCCCTGTTTATTGGGGTCTGATGGAAACCAGCTGGCTGTGTTATGCAGCTTAAATTCAGCTTATCCACAGACTTTTGCCTTTTCAGGCATCTAAATTACTCTTTTTCTCGGGAATATGCCAGGGCCCGGGAGAAAAGACAGAGAGATACAAGGGAATAAATGGCTCAGGGTATACCTGAACAATTGATACAAATTTACGTTCTTGAGACTATGGAGAAGATATCGCTTAGAAATGATTATTTTATACCTATTATTCCATTTTAAAATATATCACACTTTCATGGATAGGCTATTTTATTTGGCACGCCAAATATAATATTTTTAATGACCATAAAGAATAACCATAAGAGATTTTGTGGATTGGTTCTTTTCCCCCCAAATGTCTTAAGTTCTTCCATTCCAAATTATCTATCCAGTGGGATTTTCAGGAGTTAATAATGTGGAAAATGCTCCTTGTTCAAGACAAAGATGAAAATGAAGGTTTTAAAATTGCCAGCGTCACAGTCAGGAGAAAACGACCTGCCAATCACAGGAGAAAATTCACCCCCTTACGAAGACACTGCTCCCAGTTCTTTTAGAGATAGGCGGGCATTGAATCACAAATAACTAACAAAATCTAACAGCAAAAAAGAGAGATCATAGAAACCCAAGTAGCTAAATGCTGGTCAATAAGTACCAAATGTAACAGGCATGAATAATACAAACCTCACAAGAACCATCTCCTTCCCAGCACTACTTTCAGGGTTCCAATTCACAGGAAATAAATAAATACGAAATAAAAAGACAGTAGCACTGGACTTCGGAGGGAGGCAAGCCCAAATTCACTGAGGTTTTATTAAAAACGGGAAAAAGTCAGTCCTCTTCCCCCAAAGGAATGTCCAGGCCTTGTTGGAATTATTACTCCTAGATAGTTTCTTTATTAAATTCACTACAGAAATAGAGAGACAAAGTCTTCCTTTAGCCACGACCTAAATTTAATGCAAGATACACAGAATCAGTATCCTCTTCACTGTGCCTACAAACCAGATGTAATTTAAAACCCACACTAAGTCCTTAATGAACTAAGAAATGGTGTCATTAAACAAGCCGCTAATGATAAATGCACCATCTTTGTTCTTTCCCCAAAATAAATTAAGAGTGATGTGCCAGGTATCACTTTTGCAACAACCTCACTGAGAACTCGGGACATGAAACCGCCCTCTGCTTGTGAACCTCGATTTGCTGCTAGTGAAAATCAAATGTTAGTTAATAAATTAGTTTGAGTGACTTCAGAGATTAAGGGCGGCCCAGAACTGCCCTGTTTAGCAAACATTTTTTCAACCTGGGCAAGCACAGAGAAATCGCAAACCCCGGGTAAGTGTCAGCTTAGGATGGATTCCTCAGACACCCCTGGCGTGTGAATTAATTCTCTTTGTATGAATATTTGGACAGTCACCCAGGATGCCACAGCTGGCTTTGCACGACGCTCCCGCACTCTCCACGGCATTTCTATCATGAAAATGACCATGTTTTGAAAGCTGTGGCATCCTGTGTGAGAGGCTTCACAAGAATGGCAAGAATGGAAAGCTGAAAATTTCCCCCCTGCTCTCTTGCCTATTAAACATCTAGTGTTTCAACAGCAGGCCGCGTCTTGGCGTCACAGAACAGGGCACTGGGTTCCATTTCAGTGCCCCAAGGGGTCTAGGTAATCCTGTCTCTTTACTTTTCAGATCTCAGCGCCTGCAGAAAGTCAAAAGATAGGGGACTCCAGAATGATGCCCACGGATTGCAAATTGGCGCAGCAGCTATGGAAAACAGTACGGAGGAGTCACAAAAAATAAAACAGAGTACGGCCACATGATCCAGCAATTCCAGTTTGGGGTATTTATCCAAAGACAGCCAAAACACTAATTTGGAAAAATGCCTGTGCCCCTATGTGTATTGCAGTATTATTTACAATAGCCAAGATGTGGAAGCAATCTAGGTGTCCACCGATAGACCAAAGAATGAAGAGAAAATGTAGATCTATACAATGGGATATTACTGAACTACACACACACAAAAGGATCAAATCCTGCCATTTGCAACAACATGAAAGCAATTGAGGGTGTTATGCCAAGTGAAATAAGTCAGACCGAGAAAGACAAATGCCATATTACTTCACTTGCACGTGGAAGCTAAACAACAAACGAAAACAGAAACAGACTCATAGATACAGAGGCTGTTTTGCTGGTTTGCAGATGAGAGGGGGCTGGGTGGAGAACAGGTGAAAAGGGGAAGGGATTAAGACATACAAATTGGCAGTTATAAAAATAGGCACGGGAATGTAAAGTGCAGTGTGGGGAATATAGTCAGTAATTTTGTACCGGCGAGCTACGGTGTCTGATGAGGACCAGACTTATGGGGACGATCACTTCGCCGGTTATGTAAATGTCTACACAACGTGCTGTATACCTGAGACCAATAAAACAGTGTAAGTCAACTGTAGTTGAAATTGTTAAAAACAATAAGGAAAACAAAAAAGAATGCCCGCCACTCAGGTACACAAATGCAAAGGCACTCTGTGCGAGAAGGTAAAAAACTAAAGCGACACCTGGCGGAGCAACCCTGCTCTCCAGCGCTCCATCGGAGGGAGTGGCCGAGGCTGAAGTCCTTCCCTTTGAACAGTGTTTGCAAACTGGCCGCTGTTTTCATGGTGACAGGGACGAGGCTGGTTTGGGTCAGCCAAAACCAGGTAAAGACAGGTACCTCCCTTCGGTCTATAGTTTCAAACGTTTGTTAACAGCCCACCCTTTTATGGCTTGGCAATAAAAACATCACCTGCTTTGGGTCGTATGTCTTTCCCTTCGGGGCTTCTGGTGAAGATGTCAACAGCATAAATATGTTACGGAGAGAAAGAACAATGAGAAGAAGAAACAAGACCCGTGCTCCTTAACCACCAATGCACCAACCAGGAAGACCGAGCATGTGCCCCTGCGCCCGGGTCTTTCCTCCCTCCATGAGGCTCTGGGGTTTTACATATTGTCACCCCTTCTCACATCCTCCCTCTTTAATGGGTTCTAGAAAAAGCATAGGAGATTGCAGTTTCAGCAGACAGGGAAAAGAGGGTTGATATGCTTTCCATAGTTATTTTTATATTTAATCCAAGAGCAAGAGAGGGCTGAGCAGCCCAGCTGACTCTAAAAAGCATTTTAGGAAGTTGGCAAGTGAACAAGCCACCTCCCGCTATCTCCCTCTGAGAAGTAACTGTATCTAGGGTATGGATATGGCCATCCAAGATATCAATAGCACCGATAATTAAGTTAGCGCAGCCAACTAGCTGCATGCTTTGAAGTGTGGAGACAGTTGGTGTGCTAACCTTTCCCTCACCTGATAGGCTAAGCCCTACAATCTCCTCACGCATGTTAACAATCTCGTGACCTTTGGTCCGTCCTCATTATCACATCATTTAGGTCACCCGACCACGTGGGGCGGGCAGCTCGTAAAGTGGGAGGGTGAGTCCACAGACTCCGCCAGGGTGAGAGGAACCTTCAGCCGAAGGAGCTACCAGTCCGTCAGTCTCGCCACGCCATTGTGCTGGCGCGGGGAGGAGTGTGTTACCGAGCGAGAAACACATCGGCTGACCCAGCGCTCTTCGAACTCGGAATCCAGTGTAGGAAAGCCACGTGTGATGTTTCTAAAAATAGGAGCTACTGGATCCCAACCTCCAGAGATGCCTGTTCAAACCCCCGGGCTAGAGGCATGGAGTCTGCATTTTCAGGAGTACAGACATCTTTTTTTTTTTACAAAGTACTAACTCAAGCTTCCTAAGACTCTGGTAGTGCGCACAGTAGTTGACCCCAGAAAACATCAAACCATTTGCTTATTGCATTCTGGGGCTCTGTATATTTTACATCATTTAATCTCTGAGATGCAAGAGATACAAAATTCACAAAGCACGAAATAGATTGCCTGCGTGTCAGGTCTCTCCTCCACAGAAGACAAGCGTGAGGGAGGCTGAAGCTCACATGAGCGAAATGTGAGGCATCCTCCAAAGCATCAGCATTCCGCAGAGATTCCACTGGAACCTGGTGAACAAAAACAGCCCATCTGGACCGCACTGAGGGGTTGGCCTTTGGGCACGGGGAAGCCTGCTATGAATAAGCGAACGCTCTCAGTCCTTTCCAACAGAAAGAGGTAAAGACCGTGTGAACTAAGCTTCCCTCTCTCTGTCTCTCTCTGCCTCTTTCTCTCTCTCTCCCCAGTCAGACCAGTCTCTGTACAGACTTCCCAAACGTGAATGCATCCTTCCTGCATTCTATTTCGGGTTTCCAACGAGAAAGAGGAAAAGGCAAAAGAAGCAAAAAGAGCAATAAATTAAAGGCATCGAGGACCAGAGACCACTTTTCTCCCCCTCTAGTCCCTGCTGGGGACGCTACAGCCCGGTGATGGAAAGGCCTTTCACAGTGAGAGAAGGGCAGAGGTGTTCCTCCGACTCCTAGGAAGATAAATAGCCGAGGCTGTCCATTAGTGCCCCGTCAATTCTGCTGCTCAAAATGCTGATGTATTTCTGGTGATTTGTGATGTTTTCCTTTCTGGTGTTTGATGGACACTGAGGCTTAATACAATAGACCAGTTCGGCCAAGGTAAGATGCCTAGGTGCGATGCCTAGGTGAGATGCCTAGGTAGGACTCGAAAGCCTCAGCAGGTCTGAAAGCTGCCAGTGTAGCAAGCTTCCCCATTCCCACCCAGATCCCCACTGGGAGAACAGCTTTCAACGTGGCATTTCCAGGGGACATTCCATGGTTAGATGTGTTCTTGAAGAACCTCCCATGAGGTTTGCCTGGAGAAATTTTACCTGTTCTTCTTCCGTACAGGAGGTTTTAGTGGTTCAAACCCACCCTGATGATGACATTTTAAAGGGGGAGCTTCCTGCGCCCACAGGTAATGCCGGAGAAGAGACAGAGGACAGCCAGCTGGGCGACGGCTGCGCACGGGAGCAGCCACTTCGTTCTCACAAGGCTGGACGGTGGCGGATACTCACTCCCTGTCATTCGCACGCAACCCGAAGACCAGTTCAGGGAGAGCGAGCGGTTACTGGAGAGGAAAAGACAGATAGGCATGGGACGAGGCACCGAACTGGCAAGCGGAGAGTCATAAAACCTTTTTCTGTTTCTCCTTCTATAAGCAAATATAAACCTGCTTTATGATGACAATCCTGGTTTCCCAGAGAAGCACTTTCGCGATAATAGCACCATAGAATAAAAGCTTGAGCAACCAGGGGCATTTAGAAAAACAAAGCCTTCCTCTTTCCGAAGGTATTGTCAGTGCTTTGTTCCCTTACACCGGCTGCCAGGAGCTCCCTTTCTTCACGCGGACAGGAGCCGTGGAGCGCCGGAGTGCTGACGGGCATGGTCATGAGCTGTCCTCAGTACAGTCGGTTGGAGTATCACTGACTTGGTCCATGGCAGGCACTTTGGCCAGTACCTAGTATGTCTACAGCAGTCCTAGCTACTGGTGTTGTCGGGATGGTGACTGTGACGGGTACATGTAGTTCAGTCAGTCACCGCCCATGTTACATTCCAAGTGCTTTTATAGCCAGTAGGTGAGGTGTTTGTATTTCTCATCTTTATTCTACATCCCATTGGGAAAATGTGAATCATGATATCAGCCACTTTAAAAAAATCTGAAAACATGGAAGCAAGCAACTTTCGCCCTTACCTTTTCCGCTCTGGAGGGGTCTAGAGCTGGGCTGCTCCGTCTCAGCGCTATTCACAGTCCGGGGTGGGCAGTTCTCTGCTGTCTGTGGGAGGGTGGGGGGCGCTTTCCTACGAGTCCTAGGGTGTCTAGCAGCATCCCTGGTCTCTACTTCCTAGAGGCTCCTAACGCCCTCTGTCCAGTTGCAGTAATGAGACAGGTGGTCCAACTTGGCCGAGTGTCCCTTAGGGGGCAAGCCGCTCTTCGCTGGGAACCACTGATCTAGAGTCGACTTGAACCTGGCAAAGAAACCGCAGATCCCGTTCTCTACATACACCACAGTGTCAGATGGCATGCCCCCACGGAAGGTTTCTCTTGGGCCACAAATAGCACATCACTAGCAGTGAAGCGAGACCCCCAAGCCAGACGGGGCCAGCGAGGTGGTTAGTGCTAACAAGCTATGGTGAGCAAAACAGTCCAAACTTCCTCATATATGCAAACTCCACATTTAATTTTCTGCAAGATTACCCACAATAATTACAAAGTTTCTATAATGCAGCCTTAAAAGCTTGGAAGTAGGAGATCCACAAGAATTGATCTTTTATCTCTTACCTTGCCTGTGGGCCATGTCTGCGTAACACAGCCGAGGAACGTAGGCAATATTTTCCTCTCATTTTTAGGACTATCAAAGTGAAACTTTACCAGAATTAAATTGATTATTAAATAATCCAATGGGGAGAAATGCAGAGCAATGCTTTAGCATGCAAACAACACCGAGGCAGACCATTTTGATTCGAAGTGTGCCTCCTGTAACTAAGCATGTTTGCCGTCCCTAGGAGGA
Source organism: Carollia perspicillata (assembly GCA_004027735.1). Taxonomy (NCBI): domain Eukaryota; kingdom Metazoa; phylum Chordata; class Mammalia; order Chiroptera; family Phyllostomidae; genus Carollia; species Carollia perspicillata. The sequence continues at coordinate 8,325 of PVKM010028102.1, forward strand.
CTAACGGTTGAACTTTCTAAATGTACTGTTGAAGTACTAGCTGGTAGCTGCTACTGGTTAACGATCCTTTGAGGGCAAAGAGCTGGCATCTGTGGGACGCCAGCTCGTTCATCCTACAAGTCATAAACGCTGCACCTTTGAGGCCCTAGTGATAGCTCGACTGGACTTCGTTCTGGGAATGTTTGCTCGCCTCGAAGATTTCAGATCCATTATCAAATGTGTAACTTCTCTCGCATAGTCTTAGAACAGTGATTTCCAAACTTTTTCAACTCATGGCACACAAACTAATTCCTAGCATTCTGCAGCACACCAAAAGTATCCACATTTTTTGCCAATCCGACAAAAAGTAGGTATGTTATTGACTCATTCACACTGGACAACTACAGTTGTGGTGGCTGCTGTCACCTTCTTATTTGACAATCTAAGGAAAAAGAGGTCAGCGTCCCTGACTAAATAGTCAGGCATTGCATGTTTTAAAAATTCTTGTGGTACACTGGTTGAAAATTGCTGCCTTAGAATTAAGCCACGCCAATAAATTCACCCCACAGCACAGAGCTACGTTTGGACCCTCTTTACCTGATATGGGTCCATGGGCTCATATGAAAGAGAGCACACGTTTACTTCACCTTCCAACAGCCACGTGGCTTACAAGGTTTCATTCCAAAGGGGGAAAAAGACACCGTGTTTTAACTGAGAATCAGGTGAATGCAATTTTCTGGTAAGGTACACATTGCTTGGACGGAGGAACCTTGCACTCTCTACCCTCACACTGGATCTTACTGAGTTGTCCCTTCACTGTTAGGATGATGTTACTGCTCTGGCCGGTGAGGCTCAGTGGACTGAGAGCCAGCCTGCAAACGGAAAGGTCACCTGTTTGATTCCCTGTCAGGGAACATGCCTGGGGGCCAGGCATGTTGTGGGGGCCAGGTCCCCGGTTTGGGGCATACAAGAGGCAGCCAATCAATGTTTCTCTCCCCCACCTCCTCTCTCTCCAATAACAAGCAAATAAAATCTCTTTTGAAAAAGATGCTCTTACAGACAGAGATTACTCTTCTATACATGGTAAAGGGGGACTACAGATAAACACGGGGACTCAGCTTGTGTGGACAGGGTCGGTTCTCTTTTGCTTAGACTGCCTCAGTTCTATCTCCTGAGAAGCAGAGATGTACCGCCCCTCTATTGCCTGAACTCAGAAACAGGACAATCTGAGGACGGAGCGGCGAGAGGCTCCTCCCCTCTCCCCACCCTCTTTTCCATCACTTTTTCAGTTGAATACGCATTGAGAACCTTTCCACCATCCTGCAATCATAGAACCTACACAACACGACAAAGTGGCAGTACGAGTCGTTTCTCCTAACAGTGTGTCCTCTTCCTAACGTTCTCTACACTCAGTCTCAAGTCCTACCCTGCACCCAGCCTCTCCTGAGACTGGCATTTCCCAGAGGCAGAATCCACTGAGATCCAGACGTCCCCAGACCCAATGTCTAGCCTCCTCTCTCTTTAACAAGGAGTGTCACTCTGCACAAGCTACTTGCTCTTGCTGAGTTAACTCAGCTGTAAAAGCAAGATGATAATTTGTGACTTCATAAACTTTCACTACGCAAACATCATGTGTCATTAGAAGAAGGACTCGATGGAGAGAAACGGTGGAGGGGAGTCATTCTGCGTGTTATTTCAGTGGACGTGGTGAGAAAACAGTCATTTATCAACAGGCACAGTTATTCTCTGGCAGCTCCTTTCAAAAGCTGGTCGTGCGGTTCCATGACCTTCTCAGGAAGAGAGTGGATGCCCATCACTTTTTCCTCTCCTTCAATCCCTTCTCTCAATCTATTTCACACAAACTTTGAAAAGGGGCAGCTATCAATTATTTTTTTCCTAAGAAGGAAACTAGGGCCTTTGCCTAGTAGTCTTAACTTCTCGGGTTCTGCTTAAACTGATTTAAGAAGGAGGTCTGACCTTGGCATTAACCTTGGAAGTTAGGAGGATTTCCCATTTCCTTCTTTCTAGTCTGCCTTGGACCACATCCTCTCACACTTCAGTCTGGCCCCTCCTCTTTTCCTGGCCCTCTGTCTGCACCCTAACCCATCACTTCAAGGCAAGCAGTGGGGCTGGGAATCCTCAAATTTCTGTTTCTCAGGAAGAGCCACATTACATACACGGATGCGACTACCCTCCACCAGTGTGCCCCCAAGTTCTTGGAGGCCAATTCCCAGACAACCACACCAGTTAGCAGACATCGTCCTGGTACAGGGAAAAAATCTTTTTCTGGGAGATCAAACACCAAAGAATAACTTCCATACCTGCTACGAAACACTATGGCCACAGGGGCATGGTCTCAGCCTAATGAACTCAGTTTCTTCATTTACAACACTGGAAAGAAAGCATGACATTTTTAGCTCAAGATTTTTTGGGGGGGAATCCAGTAAGAGAAGTAAAAACTACTTTATATAAATAGCATTAAATATTAAATACCTATAGTCTCCTCCATATAGATTAATCTAATTGACCCCAAGAATCATAAAAGCCCAGTAAAAATTAAGGAAATCTGCAGTGTTAACATCCAAAAAAGTGAAAATATGGTTTCAACGGTGTTTGCCTACTTGTTCGAGTACCTCCCCCTTGTCTTCTCCATGGGTCTATATCTTTGTATATCTTTATGCCAAAGAGGTAACATAACACAGTAAAAGAGAGTCCTGGACTTAAAAGCAAAACGCCATCGTAAATCCCAAATCCACCATCCCTCACGTTGCCTTGGGCGAGACACTGCCTAAATGGGGATGGTGATCCCCGATGGTCCACTCCACCTTTGCCCCAGTGTCGACCGACAGGCCTCTCCTGACGCCTCCCTCTTTCTCTCCCCACCTCCATCTTTTCTTCCTTCTCCTCCTCATTATTCCTTATACTTTTCCACCTTTGTCCCTGATCTTTTCCTACCCATAAAGTGGAATTAAGTTGTGTTTCCAGATCTTCTGATTACTGAGTAACTAAATTAAGTTGCTTTTTACTGCGATCACCTCCCTCTTTCTGTTTCTTTTGAATGTTCTAGAATAAATCCCCTTCGTGATTATTGGGTCTCTCATTCCAGAAAATACACCTTTCTCATCCTTTCTGTAAATTGTCTCCAACTTAATGAGGCAGTGTAAGGAACCTATGCAGGAAAGATAATAAATTTTAGGCATGGCTCTGTTACTCAGTAGATAGGAAAATTCTATCAACTCTTATAGGCTCAAATTTCTCATTTATAAGATGGGGGTACCTATTTATTTCATAAGAGTAATAAGAGAATTAAATTAATTATAAAACATGGTTAAATGATAAATATATAATATAGAGCAGCTTTTATTATGTTAAAACTAAATCAGTTTTATGTGCTAAAGAAACTATGGTTAACATTAATAATGGCAATTCTGAGAGAGAATTTCAGGATAGGATAGTGCCCTCGTCCTCAAAAAAATAAAAACAGAATAACTATATGACCCAGCAATTCTACTTCTAGTATTTATCCAAAGGAAACAAGAACACTGTTCAAAACAGACATATGCGAAATATATATTTAATATAAAATATAAAATATTTCATATATCTATTATATATATATGTACCTCTATGTTCATTACACCATTATTTGCAATAGCTAAGATAGAGAATCAACCTAAGTGTCTACAGATATATAAATAGATAAAGAAAAAGTGGTATATATATATAGTGAAATACTACTGAGCCATAAAAAAGAATGAAATCTTGCCATTTGCCACAACATGGATAGACCTACATGGTATGATGTTAAGTGAAATAAGTCAAACAAAGACAAATACCGTACCATTTCATTTATATGTGGAATCTAAAAAAAAAAAAGTGAGTAAACAAAGCAAAACAGCAACAGGCCCATAGACGCAAAAAACAAGCCGATGTTTGCCAAAGTGGAGGAGAGTAGGGAGATGGAAAAATTTTAATTAAAAAGAACAGCAGATACCCGCCATCATTCACATGATATCGCTTCGTATCACAGGCTTTTTCCTGTGCCCTTGGAGGGAAGACCACGAAGAGGAGTGCATCGTGTGAGCGTGCTTACTGGCATGACCATCAGACAGGAGTGGTTCAGAAGACTGGCTGGGGAGTGTGAGAAAGCCGTCCACCTAGCAGCTGTCCCTGCCCCAACAGTACAGCGGATAAACCAGGGTCTCTCTCCAGAGATAGCTGCTGGCACCTTGTCCTCATTCCTTTCTGGAAAAAATATTCCTGTCCCTGCGAGGAATGTCTGGCCTTCTCCGTGCCACTGCCAAAAACCCAACTGGAGGCAACCTCCAGCCGACACAACCCCTGAACTGCTGTGATTCAGTTCTTAAAGAAGATTAGTCGCTGGAAGGTCACGAGGAAGCCATCCCGACTGCACACTGCAGCTTGGGGTTTCAAAGCCTCCACGACTGAGGGACTCTCCGAGGGCCGTGCCCCTTCCTTTCACACCAGTTAATCAATGAATCAACAAACAGTCAGCGCGTGCAACTTCCCCGGGGCGTGCGGGCACTTCAGATGGGCCTCGCCGGCTCAATAGCAGGAGAAAGAAAAACAGATTTTTCTGACTTCTCTTCCAGTTTCCATGCATAAAAAAACCAGGGACACATAAAAAGACCACGGGTCTCAGGTCCCTCTTTCTCTCTTCTCTGAACTTTTCTGGCTCACGAAGCAAAAGGAAAGGCTGCATAGCTGAGAGAACGCATAAAACCTAAGAGGACGGGAAAAAGGGAAGGAGAGACAGATGGAGGGGACGAAGGAAGGCAAGAGAATCCGATGCTTGGATTTCAGGAAGGTCAAAGGGCACAGCACACGTGTGTAGACAATCCTCCCGAGACCTGTCTCCTTGGTAATGTACAACCTCCACATCACTTGCCTGTTAGTTACTACTCCCCTTTGGTGTATATGATTGTCTTTGAGAATAACTGGTAACCACTATTTTTTAGCTTTTAGGATAGATGTACTTATGAATTTCTTACACTTTTATGTGTCTTCCTGCTCCTGAGGCCGGCAATACGGTCGCAGATAAAATGTGGATGCTGTTCTAATGCCCTAGTACAACAAATCTTGAATTAAAAAAAGTAATTAGCTTCTCTAAATATTTGTATTGTTTATTTTCCAAAAAAAAAAACACATGAAACTAAAAATATACTATATTAAGATACTATGTTGGCTTTTAGTCAATGTGATGAAGAACACCACACTGTGCGATGAATGAATCATCATCTTCCGAGCTCTGACAAGAGGCGGCAGTGCCCATCTCACCGGAAGAGGACCAGACTCGGACACGAAGGTCGTCTTTCTCTGGCCCAGTGTTCGGAGCAGGCCTCCGCTACTAAGAAGAGTGGAAACTAGCAAGGGTTTCCCAAGCACTTGCAGCCAGGCCAGACAAGGTGTGACACACTTTCTGTGCATTAGCTCATTTAACCCTTTCGCCCACCCCCCGGGATGGTCTGGAAGCTCAGAGAGGTGAAGTCCCTTTGCTCAAAATCCCGAGCACAGTGAGGCCCAGACCAAAGACTCCAGCCCACGTCTGACTCAAAAGATTGGGACTCCTCACCACCCTACACCAGACACTTCACTTCTGTCTTTCAGCAGGCCAGGGAAAGGAGAAATAATGTATTTTACTGTAATTTACCCAAAACCTCACTTGAACTTCCTATTTCCACTTAGCCTCGAATTGCTTCGCCCGCACTGTCCCCAAGGTGATTAGCTTCTTTTCGATAAGCACAGTGAGTTTCAAGAACAACAAACCAACCACTGGGCCCCGGCTAACCTAACATTGTGAAGAATTCTTCAGTCTAAGTATGCAGTCAGGCACACCATCATCTTCAAAAGCTTAATAATAATAATAATAATAAGCTCAACTGTAAGCACTATGTTAACACTTACAGGTCTAAACAGTTTGCTCCACCCAAATGTCAAGGGTGGTTGCAGGGGGTCGAGGGGGAAGCGCCTACATCTCCCCAAGCTTCTCAGTTACAACCCCTGTGCCCTCCTTCACGTGCTGCTTGAACTTACCGTAGTGGAGGTGTTGATAGAAAAATAAACACATGCAATTCTGTTACTCAGAATGATAGTGATACATGTGCAATTATGCCTCTACTGAGAAATATCTGAATGCTACGAAGGAGGTAAGATAGGATCACTACCTTCTGCTCAAGAGGATACAACTATGCATCCCAGGCGGGACGGGCTGGAGAGACCCGTGCAGATCTGCTTCCGCTTGAGACACAGCACGGTGAGAGACAGACCTTGGCTCACAGTGGCTGCGATGGTCTCAGACTGGGACTCGAGCCCCTTCCTGCCTGCTCGCAGGATGCCGACGAGGTCCTCCCCCCTCCAAATCTGGCTTTTAAGTTTCCCCCCAGTTTGCCGCCTGGAGTTTCTTCTTTCATTGCCTTTTATGAGACACAGCTGGTATCAGCACACTAAACAACCCATGAGGTTAGCCCTTAACACCGGTACATCTTGTTAAAATGTCTTGGCTGAAGGCAAATTTAAGAACACAATCCTATTCACCTGCAGAAGCCAACGCAGAGAAATGCAAATCGTACTGGGACACGTGGTCTGCCTGGAAGTCAGCACAGGTCTGCTCTACCTGGATGGAGCCTTGGGCTGGACACAGCGCCTCCCCAGACCCGCCTGGGTCCATCACCACATTGCAGAGGTTGCTTGGGAAGCAAATAACCGTTTTCAGAAAGACCAAGATTCAAGAATCTGGGGATTTCGGAAAGGAGAGAAAAGAAGTCTGTATCATGGGGAAAAGCTAAGCAACAAAATGACTGCTCCTCTTACTTCAAAGCCAGAGGACTGCTAGCCCACAACCAACGTGACCGCCTGTGGAGGAAGCTCTGGAATACCCAGACCCTCTTTATGTCTCTAAAATAAAGGCACTTACTGTGAAAAATCCACAAGTCAGTCCACTCTGCCCAGATCACATTGCCCACCCTTCTCCATGGAAGCAGAGAGTGAGAACAGCCAAGTTTGCAGACTTTGCGACTTGGGTTGTTTGGAAATAGGTTTGTGTGTTTCTTTTGCGGGGTCAGGGAGAGGCGGCGTGGGGGGGCGGATATGGAAAAGAAAGGCTTTCCCTTTAAAACTGAGAAGAAGCTGATACCACATCACATGACCTTTACCGTAATTTCTATTAAGGTCATTTCATGTCTGGTTGCCTCTGCTCTCCCGGCTCGTTCGTGCTGTTTACAGCAAGTCGTTGTGCGGGCAGCTCGTGGGGGCAGGATCCATGGTTACCCGCTCCTACTCTCGCTGGCGAAATGGAATGCAGCTTTGCTGTGGGTTTCAGGGAGCAAGCTCTTAGGAAACCACAGTCCAGCTATCAATCAGGCTAATCTGAGAGAAATTAATCTCATAAGCGTAAGTATTTGTGCGTATTAAAAATTGATAGGAAGGGGGCTTGGACTTGGTTGGAGTTGGAGGAGTGGACGAGCCGGGACTGGACTTCAGGGTCTCAGAATGTTCGGTCTGCGGTCTACAGCTGACAGCCTTTCAATGCCGTGCACCTGGAAAGCTTCCACGGGTAATGCGACCACCCCTGAAAGCAAACCCACCCCCCACCAAGGCCGTGTGCGCATTCACTGCACCTGAACGTCCGGAGGCCCCAACAAGCGCCTGAACGCGGGTTTAACCAGACTGCAATCCCAGCAAGTCACTTCAAGACATACGAGGCAATAAAGCACCAGACAGCGCTGGGTAGGGTTCAATGAAAACAAACATCGCAGTGGAATTTAATTTACTCTTTATGAGTAAATTCAAACTGCAATCTAATACGTTTTATTCGGAGCAAGAATAGTACAGATTCATTCTACTGCCCATGAATGTTTGTGGTTAATTCTTTAAAAACACCCCCCACCCCACCCCAGGCAAACTTGTTTCTCAAGATGGACATGACCAGCAATCATAATTCCTAATAAACACGTAGAAGTTTTATAGTTTAATGCCCACAATAATTGCCCCCCAAGTTATGTTGAAATGCTAAGTGAGAACAGCAAATAGTTAAAGCTAACATATTACAACCCCATCTACTGCAAAGTCACTGTATCAGAAGCTACAATTGATTTGTTTCCTCAGAACGAATTGAAAATGAATGTAACAGAACGTCGGAGCCACCCCTCCGGCTCGGCTAATCGGATATTGTATAATGGTTGATCGCAGCTCGACCCCGTACTACTGCCTAAATCATACATACTCACACGTTCTGGGTTCTTCCAAGAGTTTGGTGCAGTTTCAAGGACAAATGTCTTAAGGCAGCCTCTCTACTGTGCAGCAAGGAGCCTAGCTCGGATCCGATGACGGGAGCATGGTGCTAAATCGGACAGCAGAGAAGGAAACTTCCTGCGTGCAGAGGAGGTCTTGGAAAGTCTCGGGGTGAAAAGGCTGCAGGAACCGGGCTGGCTGATTTGCTCCCGGGTTGTGTACACACAGTGGCAGCTGATCTGCGTTCGCAGCCCTGCAGAAAGGAACCTTTACTGAAAACCAATGGCATCGCATTTCAGTGGGGCTGGTGCCAAGTGCTGGAGAGCAGAGCAACCTTTGACAACTTCACACAATTCAGCCGGGCAGACTTTGCCACCGGTCTGGGGGCGGGGGGGGTTGGGGGGGAAGGGCGGGGAATGTGCCCCCGCCAGGTGTCACCTTGGCGTGTTGGTGTGCTTCCTGGGAAACCAAACACTATTACCCACTGGCCTCTGACAGCCGTGCAGCCCCTCCCTGGCCTTCTCTGGCACCGAGTCTCTACATCTGCCGTCCCGCCCCGACCTCCCTTGCGCTGTATTGCTACAGGATTTAGAAACCGAGTCCCAGTTTCTACAAAGTATTTCCCTCCATTTCTTATATAAACCTTCACACCCCCAGTGCGTTCCTAATCCTGTGTGGGGCATCTATGTCTCCTCTGGCATCCCTCCCAAATAAATGGGGGGATAACTTAGGATGGGGTGGTAGGGCACCCAATTCTGTATGCTGCTTCCAAATGTAGAGGCTGGTGTTTTCACATTACTGTTTTGTTTTGTTTTTTGGCAGAGAGGGGCATTTTATTAGCCTTCATTTTAAACTCCACTTCGCTAGAAGCTCCCTCAAGCACCAGGCTGTGGGGACATTAGCAGCAGGGGTGCAATCGAGAGAATACAGGATAGGCTATGCTGTAGTGGAACCACTCTCATTCCCTGTCTCAATGGGAAGGAGAAGGAAAATTCTAGACCTTGCCTGCTCGAAGAGGGAAAGAGAGTCTAAGAGACAGAGGGGACAGGGGCCGCTGGTTGCCATAACAGACCTAATCCGCAGAACTGCTTAGCCACTTCGCCACCTGAGTGGCCCTCACTCTCCTACGCCTTCCTTCTGTCCCTATGACAAGTTCAGGTTATGGTATGTCACGCACTGTTTTCTCACTTCGTGCATTTTACATCCCAGGGCAGAAAGCAGAACTGACAGTTTAACAAAAGGCCAGGTGAGATGTACCAGGCTCATCCCAGGGTCGTGCTCGGCCCCTTAGCTGAAAGCCAGCCCAGCAGCCATCTGGGTAGCTGGGGAATGGCCCCAGGAAGGCCTCGACTTTCACCTTGGCCGTACTATTGCTCAGAAGGGATCACAAGTCCCTCCCCTGTGAAAGCCCACAAAATGTGATGAGACGTCTGGTCCCTGGAGCCAGAGAGGTTGAGCTTCCTCTTTCGGCCCTGCTACTTTCTACCTGAGTGAGGTGGGAAGTCACTGAAAACTTCTGAACCTCCGTCTCCTCATCGATGAGATGGAGACAAGACAGCTGCCCTACAAGATTACGGTGAAGATGTAAGGAAGCACGCGTGTCACGGGCCGCCCGTGGGCCTGGCACCCTTGCATTTGCGAGCGGTGACTGCACCTCCTCTTGGAACCAGCCACAGTGCCACACAGACACTGGGGTGAGGGGACGAAGTCGACTGAGACACAGCCCCTACTCTCCAGGCTCCACCGGCTAGGTCATTCCTGCTTGTCTCTATCATAAAGCACAAAAACTTTTCAAATGCTTTGTCTCAGTCCATTCAAACACTGCGTCTCAGTATAGTCCTAGGAGACAGATGATATGACGTTCAAGTGGCAAATGGGAAAACTGTGGCTGAAGGAGGTGAGGGACACACAGC
>PVKM010028103.1:0-18460 GCA_004027735.1 Carollia perspicillata
TGGCTTATTTTGGGTAAGACCCTAATGGAGGAGAGAAACTTCATGTACTGTTTGTCTAACTCTTTGAAGACAAGTTAAAAATATCAGCACAGTCATCTGACTGAAACAAGCTGGTGAATTCAAAGTTATCTTCTGTTTCACAATATATCTTGAGACAAAGAAAATTCTCACATCTAAATCCCAGCCTTAGTCTCTGTTTCCAGCAAGATTTACAAACGCCAATATTCTAGGGAAGGAAAGTTTCCAATACTCAGGCTTGGCCTATTTTCCTTCAGCTTCCCTAAGAACTATTCTTCACGTTATCAAAGCCACCCAGTAAGGCAGGATTGGTGTCCTCTCTGCAGAGACAAAATAGCTGCACCTGTGCCCAGAGTCCCAAGCACAGGATTTGAGACCTGTACGCATACATGTTCCTACATGTGTCTCCCCTGGCAGGCACCTCCTTCACAGTGGGTGCTGACACAGGGCTTTCGTCCCACACTCTGTCCTCCCTCCACCTCCACCTGGGAGGCCAGTGCACTTGGCAAGGTCTCTCCACCACCCCCATTCCCAGTCCCATTCATTTCCCTGTTTGCATCCTCTCTCCTTCTCCCCGTCTCACCACACCCCCATTTCTTCCAACTCTGCTCAGTTACCTCATGAAAATCTTGTTCCCTCACCCTTTCTCTCTCTCTTGTTCTCCTCCATATGGGAACTAAAAATGTATCCTAAGCCTGCCTGACGACTGCCAAAGTAGTGCTAGTGGCGTAATGAAGTGAGACATAATGAAGAACCAATGCCGTCAACATCTAAAGCCCTTGAAAGTACCAAGAGGTCCCTTTCAGAATCCCCACAAAGGAACCCTCTACTTTCTCAACCCCTCCTAATTAAGCTGGATTTTCCTCAAGTACCAGCATTCTACATAAACAAAACACTTTTGTCTTCCCTATTGCGTTTCTGTTTTAATTAATAGCATCACAGCAACATTGTCTTCTATTACTTTGATTGCAAAGACAGAGCATGTCAGTTACATTTTAAGTTGAATTGCAACACTATGTCTATGAAGAATAATGTCATAAATGCCAAACTGACTTAAAACTTCTAGAATCAAATCAATTTCTAAATTGGAACTTCCATTTTTTCCTATTTTGTTTTAAACATTGGTCACAAGAATTTCCCTTTGGCATATTTTCTTTCATACAAAAATATATGAAAATACAATAAAAACATCCTCAATATCACAGCTTTATATGTAGTATGCCAATTTATGTACTGTTATAATCCCATTTTACAGATGAGGAAACTAAGATTCAGAAAACTTTAGGAACTCACAGCTTGTAAGTGGCAGAGCCTGAATTGACACCTTAGTTTTTGGGCCTTCAGCTGATGCTTTCTTAGCCACCATGCTGCCCTCCCTCACCCATTGTATTGCCTGGTACCACCTAGAACACAAAGCTTCCCAGCATGCACTGGAAATGAATTATGACTGTGTGATCCACACTCCCATCATTCTCTGCAGCACTACTATATTCTTTCCCCCAAATTGTTCAGATTTCACCAAACCTCATGAGGACAGAGAAAGAGACCAGCAAAAGCTCTGAAGATACAGCAGTAAATCCAAATCTTTCATAAATCCAGAGCTTTTTAAAAATTAAAGCTGTACCTAACAAAGAGAGTTTAGCTATGCAATTAATAATCAGCATCTATTAGGCATTTTAAATAACTCTTATCTGACTCTGAGTGTCAACACAGATTATGTTTTATGCACCTGTCCAGAGCGGGGAGCTTTCCTTTCAAACTTGCTCTCATGGACTGAATACAGGTCAACTAACAAAATGCCATTGAACAGAGACTTCATGGGGTGCAGCATAGTTAAAGGCTAAAAAGAGTAAGAGCCAAGATTTGGTTGTTGGATCCAACCTTTTTCTACCAGCTCTGCTGGCTCTTCACCTGATGCTAACATGTGAGGCCAGAGTCCATTGACTTGTACAGCCTACCATGTTGTTATTGATTTCATTCTTATATTTGGAAGACTTTGGTGTCGATGAGGGGCAGGCCCACTTGCTCACTTGCCCTTTGGTGTCGATGAGGGACAGGCTCACTAGCTTCCTTTATTGAAAGGCTGGAAATTCAACAACAATTTTCAGACTCTCTTGCAGCTAGCATTCTGGATACAAACCAGGTTCCTCTGACTAGATGTACTTACATGATATCCAAAAGACACAATTGAGGCAAAAATCATCTTCCTGTCCCCTTTTAAGATTTTTGGTTTTTTGTTTGGCTGACAAGCAAGATCATGAAAGGTAAGCTCATTTTTAGCAGCATCGTTCCAGTGTTCAAAAAGAGCTTCTTGGGTATTGAGAGGCAGTTGGAAGGAGCTGCTTCCTTATTCTGATTTCCTGAACCCTGGACTGCAGCTATTGGAGAATGTCTTAAGCTCCTTTTTCCAGCGGTGACCTCAGAAGTGGCGAGTCAGGTCTGTATTGCCCCAGATCTTCCTCCCTCACATCGTCTTTCATCAATACAATAGCCATTAACACTTCTAGTATGCTCACTATGTTTTAGGTACTATGCTAACACTCTACAAAAATCATTTTATTTATACCCTAAAAGAACTCCATGAAGAAGATACTATTAATAACCTTTTGTTCTAAATGAGTCTACCAAGACTCAGAAAAGACAGGCAAATTGCACAGATCAAAGCAAAGCTCGTGGGTAAGTGAATAGACCAGCCTTACTCTGATGCCTGAGCTCTACCTCTTTAAAGGTGTTTGAGGGCCTGGGACTTATTAGCAGATTTTAATTGCCCGCACACAGTGTGTTGGTGAAAAGACATCATTCCTTTCTCTTAAATAATATACACATGAAGGTCAGCCTATTTCATGCCGAGATGTGTCTAGATATTGGAGAAGCCTTCAACCTAATTAAATCGAATGGCAATTTTAAAACCCAGAGGTATCACTTTGTAAAAACTCTCTAAGCCATACCAAGATAACTTTTACTCTCAAAGTTAAAGAATTAAAGTGAAAGCAGACACAGCCTTGTACTTGCCCCTGGAAGGAGCATGTACTTACCAGGCGCTCTGTTCACAGCGAGGTTTCGGAAATGGCTGCCTTTGATCATTTCCACAGATAATCGCCCCGTTGTGGCATTATAGGACAGCCCCACCAACAGCTCTGGCGCCCCTCCGTGAGACAGCGACTGCGTGGATGAAGCACTATCACTGTGAGAAACGGCAGATGGGCTGAGCGGAGACTCTCCACTCTGGAGGGGAAGAAAAACAAAGAATCCATTGGCCCACGCCGCACTACTCTCCCTTACAGAAAGGCAATATTATGTTTGGTGAAATTGTCGCCCAATCTCAACGGCTGCCAAAGATTACTGAGGAAGGGCGCACTCTGTGTGAATGATAATGGGTCTGGGGAGTGCAGCAGTGGGTGAGAGCCCTTGCATTATCAGCTCACATCTTTGTTTCGAGAACTGTCTCCATTCAATATTTCCTCTCTAAGACAAAACGAGCCAACGTGTTATTACTAGCATAAATCAAACCATCTAAGATACATAGAAAACTAATAATACATTTAATATAGACCCAAATTCCCTCCTGTGTAATTTGTGCTCCAGTGTTTCTGTGGAGCCCATCCACTCTGTTCTCTGCAGCTTTGTGATGAATGTAGCAATTCAAAGGGCATTTTGTCATCACTGGGGAAAAAAATGACCGCTGGATGTCTACCACCGCACAGAACATTTGGCCCCTAGTTCTGCTTCTTAAGGTCAGAAATATGCCAGATGCTACATATTTTCTGCTAAGAAATAAATTACACTGAGAGTGAGCACTTTTACAAATTTTTGATGCAGAAGGCGACACGTGACTGCAATCTCAGAGGCCTTGCAGGCACCAGGTGTGCCCAGGGAGAACCCACACCTTCTGTTATGGTTACTCATGAACACACTTCCCCAAAGCACCCACTTTATGCACCAGACGAGTCGGGAGGAGGTAAGTAAAGCGGGTCACCAAGCGGATTCTCATTCAGGGAGGGGAGTAGGAGTCAGCTCTGCAGGGGAAGCCAGCCCGCGCCCCCGGCACCAGCACCTCCTTCACCAGAAACAAGTACATCAGGCTTTGCTCAAACCGTTCTCCTCCACATGGAAAATCATTCCTAAAACTTCTTATCAGTAACACCAATGAATCAATGCACTAAAAGTAATTAAATACTTTTTTTTACATCTGTAGGAAACTATCCTGTTTACCAAGCCATGGACATCCAGAGCCTGGGCTTTCACAAAATACAATTCATAAACTACTGGGCTGGGGGGTTTTGATAGGTGCCTACAGCCCCTGCTGGACGATGATAACCCAACAATGGAATATATGCTAAGTTTGGGGGAGGGTCACCCTCTCCCCTCTGCTTCTACAGAAGCCTCTACTGTGGCACCTATCTCTGCCTAGCTTCCCTCTCCCGTCAACTCCCCAGGCCCTTGTAGGACATCATAATTTTCCCCAGGCCGCAACCCCCTTCAAATGCCATTTACTGTCTTCATTCACTTGGGAAACTCAGACTTCTCCAATCTTACCATCTCTCAGGCCACAGTGCACACATAATCCACTGTCTGGCATATAATCATACTCAACAACCAACTGGGGAGGGGAAATTTTTGACCCTCAGAGTTCTTTCATACTGATGCATTTTCCCCACTCAACTCTGTGCTCCCAGCAACAGCAGAAGGCCTGGCACAGAGAAACAGGGGTCTGGTCACACCGATCCCAAAGCTCCACAGTGCGGATGGACTCCTTCTGCCCTCCTGCGGCTTCTGCTTTGTCATGGCTTCAGCTGTGCTTTACTCAGAGCTTAAGAAAAGAGGGTCTGGAGATGAGATGCAATCTTCTTATGGGGCCTTTTTTACTCATTATTTTTAATGTAATCTTTATTATACATTTTTCCATTACCATTTAGTCCCCTGATAGTCCCCTCTCCCCAGCAATCACCTCGCTGTTGTGTTTTAAAGGCTCATGCTGAGCCCATGTTGGGAAGAGTCTGAGGGGGGAAAGGAAGCAGGGAGAACACCAGGAGGCCATTCCATCCAGCAGACGGATGGGTTCTGGTTGTATTTTGAAGATGGGACCAATAGGATGTTGACCTGAGCAACTAAAAAAAGACAAAATTGCCTTTAGCCAAGATGGGAAGACTACAGGTAGAAAAGATTTAGGGAGGCAACAGTCAGGATTTCAGGCCTGGAGACATTAATTTTGAGACACCTATTTAAAATGTCAGTGGCCAGATCTCCCATTGCTACAATCCAGACTTTCTGGCTCCTTTCTTCTTTCTCAGGCCTGATGAGCTCCTTCCCACCCCCAGAGCCATGCACACCCTTGTCCTCCACATGTCACCAGTTTCTTCCCTGGGTTCCCTGAGTTCTGGATTTTATCAGTATTTCAAAGAAACTTTCTTTGACTCTTCTAAACAAATGGCAGCCTCTGTCATACTCTTCTTTCCTTCCTGCCTTGGTTTACCTACTGCCACCCTCCTCCACCAGGCTGTAAGCTCCCCGAGGGCAGCGGCATGACCCAATGGGTTCTTTCCTGCATCCCCTTTCTGACATACAGTAGGCACTCAGTGGGCCTCAAGGCCCAGGATGGCTTCCTGATCTTTTTACGTGTTTATTAAATGGTGATACTAGCACAAGATGACACATTACCCATGGCAATAGTGAGACTGCCCATCTTGTAGACACACAAGCTGCACTGTCTTTCCTCGGCACCCCAGGGGATGCAGAGGACAGGGCACACGGAGAAGCTGGGTCATACAAATGGAAGGTCTTAGGAGTGGCTAGAGTTCTGGGCTACTGTTGGCAGCCTGTGTAGGTGCACTTGTCAAGGACCTGACTCCTCAAAGACAGTCCCATCTCTGAACTTCACCATAGTGCATACTGGGGGCAGAGTGGGGATGGAGGGATGGGCGGTAGGACCACTTATTAGCTGAGTAGAAGGCCTAGCCACCTCTCCTGGTTTTCCCATGCCCTCCACACACTGTGCTCTTGTTCCTAAAATGGACATCCATCAGGATATAGGGAAGATGGGCATGAAAAACCCACTGAAGCATAAAGTGCAAATATCATAGCTTAGAAGGATGAGGAGAGCCAAATGGAAAATTAAATTAAAGTGTTTGAATCCACAGGCTGAATGTACTAAATCAAGAGATGACAATTCCACATCCTCGAACACACTGCATCATTCGCAGCACCATTTGACATACTCACACTGATATTACTTCTTGGCTCCAGAACCAGAGACACTTTCGTTTCCCCTTCTGGGTGCAGGTGGCTGAGACAGAACAGCTTCTCTCCCATCATTCTCTCACGGGTCATCTTGCGGGCGGCGTATAGGCGGAAGCGGATGGCACAGGCGGCCACATCTCTGGGCTCCAGCTTGGTGAAGGTGACCTTCTCCTTGAACACAGGGTTGGGCCCTCTCTGTATGTTTGTCCTGCCCCTTTGTTTCTTACTGGGCAGCAAGACCACGTGAACTTGCCAGGAATTGATGCCACTTCGGTCCTTATCCGGGAGGCCCTGTGCCCTCACGATGGTCACTGTGAGCTTCTGGCTGGCAGCTCTATATTCAAAGATGACATCCAGATCACCACATTTTGAGATGGGCTCTGGGAATCCAGATGGCACCTGAAAATTGGCCCCATCTTGCTCCTGTTGCAGACAGAGGAAAAGATTAAGAATGGAAGTGATAACGCCCAACAACATTTCGGCGAGACTATGTCCCTCTGTGCAACTTCGGAACCCCGTACTTTCTGATTGTTAGCTCAGACCCCTCTATATTAGAAAGGTCTGTTTACTGGCCTATTTCTCCATCAGACCGTGAGTTTTCTGAGGGCACAATGCCTGGCATATGGGGAGCCTTCATGAATGCTTGTGGAATAAATGAACGAAGCTTTTATATATTGCAGTTTTCATCTACACTGCCTCTCAAAAAATACAATAGGCCACTATTATGGAAACCAACTGAGACACAAAGTCTAAAATTACTCAACTGCACAACTGCCAAGGGGTAACTACCTTGAGCCCAAAGAGAAATGGTTAAGCCTGGGATTGTGCTCTATGGGCCAGGACCTCCTGGCGACAAGAATCCTAATGAAATTGGTGTCATGGACAGCTGATCCCTCAGTAGATATCCAGTCTACATGGGAGAAACATTTGGGGCAGAGCATCTTGAATGTTCATGTGAACTTGCATCATCCAGGGATTTAATTCGGTGGGACTAGAGTGGGGTCTGAGATTCTATAATTCACAGAAGGTTATAAGGATGTCACAGCTGGCCTCATACCAAAGCTTGAGTAGCAATGGTTTAGGGAGGCATCCCCAGAATTCATTTAGTGAACAGCAACATTGGACTTAGAGACAGGATACCTAGGCTGAATATATACACGAGTGCCAAACAGAAATCATAACTCTACCACTGACTAGCTTTTTGACCCTGGCCCAATAGGCCATCCTTTCTGTACTCTTGCTGGAAAAAAAAAAAAGAGCATTAAGATGTCTACTTGATAGAGTGCTGTTGTGAGGTTTTAATAGATGTGAAAAAATACCTGGCTCAGAACAGACTCTATAAATATCTATTCCCATCAGTAGACTGGTGCTACCTATTTTCAAACAGGCTCCCATTATGAAATATCACCCTTAGACAGCAGTGCACCTGTAGCCAGTCAGATCTGATGACCTCACTGGGAAAACTGAGCTAAACTGCATTTACTGTAATGAACCACCCTCCAACAAACTATAAATAATGTCAACCTCATTTGCTGTTTCCTCTGAAGGCACGACTCTTGGCCATAACTAAACTTTGTTCTGATTTCTTATTGTAAATCAGAATCAGTTCTTATTTATGTGATGGAACACCAGACTTTGCTAATTTAAAGACCTTATTTAAATACACATATATAAAATACCTCACAAATGCACCTGCATCAACATAACTTTCCAACAGAGCTCAAGTAAAAGTGCACAGTTCTGTGGAGTGAGACAGCCTTACAAATCCCACGTCTACCACTTGCTACCACAAAGATATTGGGCAAGTTATTTAATCCTTTCCACTTTCTGTTTTTCTCAACAGTAAAATAGAGAGGGTACCTACTTTACAGGGTTGTTGTGAAAATTAAAAAACTTGACATATAGGACTGATCTATTAAATGCCCTCTCTCTTAAAATTCACATTAGTCTGGCAAGAAAATTTAGGCTTCTTGCAAAATAAGAGAAGCTTCTTCTCTTTTTCTCGGAGCATGCATGCATTCATGTGTGAGTGTTTCTATTCAGAGGTACTTAGTTTCAAGTGATAAAACTGGTTGCTATAGAGACTTTTGAATACAACTGACTAGTGTAGATATAATATTAGAAGCAAGTCTCCAAGGAGTTAGGCCAACTCAAAACTCAAGTCACAGTCTTCTGTTAAAACTCCCATCTATTTTAGCCTACTCTTGATCATCTCTATATTGCTTGCCAGAGCATACTAATAATAGACAGCATACCAAACCCGCCTTATGCCAGGTACCATACTATACCCTTCATAGACTATGAAAGCCCACTTTTATGTACTTCAGACCTTCTTGGTCTTACATCTTATTCCATCTTCCCCTACAGGCACAGCCTATCTAGGCTTTAAGTGGCTTCAGCCTGGTGAAACTCAGTAAAGTCTTACCTCCTGCCATACTATGTGACTCTCAGGTGCCACCAAAGGCTCTCTGTTGATGTCAAGGCTTGGAAAGTTACAGAATCCTGCTTGGCACTCATGCATAGAAAGTCCAATGTTGAGGGGGGGCGGGAAGTAATGTCTCATGCACTTGACTCTTCTCCCCTTGGAAAGATATCCTGAGATGAGTTTATAAAGCTTCATAGAGTCAAGTGCCACAAGATCAAGCTGTGAGTCATGTGAAGTGGTGCCAACTTGAGTATACGCATAATGACACTCAGTTCCTCCCTGCTCACTACCTTGTCCCTCACTCTTTCCTATGCTTTTTGGGAAATGCACCTAAGAAATATTGTCTTTTAAGATACTCATGTTAACCTAATGAGGTAGATATTTTAATATCTTCTTTTTTATGGGGGGAGAGAACTAAGGCTCAGAAAAGCTAAGTAATTCACTCCCTGCCCCCAATGCCATAAGCCCAGCCAGGACTATCTAGGATTTACCAGTATGAATGCTTAAAATCCAAAACCTCATGTTGAACATGATGTCTCCCTTCTTTCCCCCAAACCTTTCACCATGGTTACTGATATGTGCAGTAAGCATGTGAGATAAAGAGTAAGATGGGAGAAGGGAGTTAGAAACATGCACATGCACCACTTGGAATTTCACACCCTTTTAGGCCCCCACTCTTAATACGTGTTAACAGTTTCCAGTTTTATCATCAACTTCAAAGCCAAGGTAAAAATATCCTAGTGAGTGACTATCTCTCCACTTATCCATCAGGCCATCTCTATTCAGATAAATGCTCGCTGCACCTGCAGCTTTGTGGTAAGGTCCTGGAGGGTGGGGGTCTCTGCAATAACTAAATAAGACACAGCTCCGGGCAAAGACCAGGCTCTGGATGGGGTCGATCCAAGCAGTGGCCCACAAAAATGGGGGTTTGTGGCCCCTTCCTATGTTGATCCGAAATGAAGATTTGTGGAGGCTGGTATTTTCAGAACTATTAATCATTTCAACACACATTACCTATCACCAGGCAACCAAAGGAGCTCCTTGTGTGGGTACTGTTAATATCACTAATCCATCTGACCTTCCTGCAAGGTAAAAATCTCTTCATTTTTATCCCCATTTGGCAGATTTTAATTAACTTCTCAAGGCCAACCAGTTAATCAGGTGAAACAGCGATGCAAAGTGGGACACCTGCCTCCCTGTGAGCTCAGCCCTACCAGCTGCCTCCCCATTGTCTTCCCCATCGAGCTGTGGGTTTGCAGGGAAAAGTCAATGGCCTTTTCCAACAGAGAAGAACAGCACATGACAATCCATCCACCTAACAGGGAGTCACACAGCATGACCGGTTTCCTTCCGAGTCAAAATAAATGATTCCTTCAGCTCTGATAGCCCGGGGTTTTCTGTAAGATGGGAATACTTGTTCCACATTGTCCAAAGCCTATGTAGGTTTAAAGATTTTCTATCCAACTGAAAGCCTTTCTGTTTTAGTGAGATAGCATTGATGTCATCTGTGTGGCCCGAAGTAAAGAGGCCCATGATGTGTTCCCAATGCCAGACACACAGGGGAAGACGGGGTTCTTAACACAGCTAAGAGGCAAATAAATCAATTCTTAAAAGGCGAGCTAAGCCTGCCAAGCAGGCAGTTACAGGAATTGCCTCCGAGCTGCATTTGAGGATCTACTGTAAGAGCACAAATTACAGTTTTTGTCTCAAAATAGATAGGAGGTTGAATGGAGCACACAGAGATGTCTGGGTATTTTTGGAGTCTGAGAACACTGAGTGCCCTCAACACCAAGTCTTCTATTAAAGCTCCACAAGGCAGGAGAATTCCCAGGCTAATGGTACAGTGATCGAGGGGACAGAGTGTCACTAGGCAGGTAAACAGTTCGGTTTTGTTTTTCTGGTAAGAGAGCCAAAAAGAATATTTTTAAATGTTAAATGTTACTGTGTGGGATTTGATATGACTCTTTGCAGTAAACTGACAGGGAAGCACAACTTTTTTTACAAAACTTATAAGGTTAATAGCTTTGGGTGTCTCAATACAAAGGGCTGCTTTTAACAAGCCACACACCACATATCTGAGTCACCATCTCCTGTCCTTAGCAGGACGGCCAGCTCACGGGTATGCATGCACATGTGCACACCTCCTTATGCTCTCTCCGCATGCCCCAGTGCATGAGCAGTAAGGGTTTGGAACGTGATTTTCTGTAATTTTTCCCTTCTCTTCGATGCTCATTTGTGTGTATGACAGTCCAGGCCCCGATAAAAGAGTCATCCTATTTATTTTCTTGGTCAGCCTGATGCTAACAAAACCCATTAATCCTTCTCCTTCCTCTATCCCTACAACTTATACTGAAGTTTTATATACTTATATGACATTGCATGAAAATTAATCTCAATGAAGGTGTTAGGCATCACTACTTAAAATCTCTTAATGTTATAGAATCATTATAGGAGGGATGTAGCGAATAAGGAATAACCATAAATGCTGGTAAGATAAAACAGTATTCGTAAAATCCTTATCACAGAGCTTGGCACATAGTAATTGCTCAATAAATGGTAGTTTCTAGCATCATCATCTCCAGTCACATTTCCGGTTAATTAGGCACATTCTGGAATAAGTTTTAATTAAAAAAGTAATTTAGAAGAAGCATATTTTATCACAGATTTATTTCAAAAAGCAAAGTCAATGGCCAGAGGGCCATTACAGACTAATGCCATATCTTCCAACTTCAATTCAATTAAAAGCTAACAAACATACTGCAAGGTCATCATCATAGTATCTTCTATAGTTTCACTTGGAGGGCTACTGTGTTTTAGTTAAATTTTCAAATAACCCTCATATTCAAGTAATCATAACTGAAGATTTGGGTTAAATAAAAATAGACTCCAGTTAATAGAAACCATAGGAGAAATAAACGAGTCTCCCCAAAGAACAAAACACTCCTTTATGCTAAAAAGAAACCTGATTGTTGCTGGGCCCATCCTTCCGCCATTCTTCTTCCTGTTTTTCCATGTTGATAGAAATGTATTTGTGGTTCTTCTATTGGTCCACATAGGGGTCAGACCTTGGTCATCCGAACAAAAGTTTATTTAAACAAATGCTGTTTAGGTCTTTGTTTTTCAAGGCAATGCTTTGTTCTGGAGGAATTTTTCCTCGAGGGGTGGGGAGGGGGTGGAGAGTAAGAACTAGACAGAGCACAAAACACTGAAGCAAGAAAAGACTGGAAAACACGTAACTTGCCTCTGGACTCCACACAGAGGAGCTGTCAGTGGCATAGGAGTCTTCGAGCCCCCGGTTATTGAAAGCAGTCTCCGTCTCCAAGCTGCCCTCTGTGGACTGGCGACGGAGGCTGCGCACCACGCTGGTCTCCTGGGGAGGTGCACCCTGGTGCCTGGCATCGCCCGCCTCCCACAGGGACTGTGAGGGGGCAGAGATGGGATCCTCTTCACCATAAGACAGATTCTCAGGATAATTCAGTTGGCTGGCTCCATCCAAATCTGAATTTACAATAAGGAAATGGTTTCAAATACATTATTGTTTTATACCTTTTTGTCTAGAGAAATTGGCAACAGCAATTACACCAATCAAGACCTCAAAAACAAAACCCACAAAATAACACCTGCAGAAACATCATTCTAATCATCTAATGGATAAACTTGGTCCATAGAATCAAAAAGACCATTAGTTCATTATGTGGGGTCGAAGGTTAAATATTTTCTAATAATATGAGTATAAAGGATGTGTGTTTGTGTAAGGAGAATAAATTAGACACATTAGCATTTTGTTGGAGCTAATGACCACAAACAAAACTTTGGGGATGGATCTAGAAAGCAAGAACAGTAACCAACTATGGAGGCTATATGGTCTCCTGACTCTACCGTTCTTTCTTTTCTCTTCCAAGTCCAACACACTACCCTCTCTGCTCAAAAGGCTTCAGTGGTTCTCTCAAGTAGAAATTTCTCTACTTGATGCATGTAAAGAACACTGGACTTGGTTCCAGATGACCAGGGTTTAAGAACTTAACTGTCTGAATCTTTATTTTCTTATCTATAAAATGATGATAAAAGTTGTCAGAGACACACATCAAATACTAACAGTATCTGCCTGGTAGCCACCAGACCTTCCATAAATATGAGTCTTGCTCACTCATATGGCCCAAACTGGCCTCATGCAAGCCAGCAAATTTCATTTTCTACTACCTCCCACCTCTCTGTCACCTGTGACCCCACTGGCTCATGAGAGTGCTAGTTGTGTATTTCTGTTCACAGAAGTTCCCAAGCTGTCCTGCTTGTCCTTTCCTTCCTGTCCATCTAAAGCCTCAACAACTACTGAATCCTCCTTGACTCCTTCAGATTCGGTGTTTTTCTTAGACCCCGTCCCCCTCCTCTTCTCTTCTTTTCTCTTCTTCTGCTCCCTTCCTTGCCCTCTCTCAGTATTTCCATACTCTGTTCATCCCTTGCTTCTCTTTCAATGTCCAGGTTACTCTCCGATAGTAAGGAAAAACTTATGGTGTCTTCCTAAGTTGTTTCTCCCTCCTGAGTTGCCTCCCACACCCCCAAAAAAGGATGTCATCTCTTTGGCCTTCATGCTCCCTCAGTAGCCCCCATCCTAGGACGAAAGAACATTAGAGATATAGACAGGATAAGTGAGTGGATGACAAAGTATATATCATAAATTCAGCTCTTATTTACACACTGTATGGCAGCAATTGTCTCCATGGTCTTAAAGTTTCAGCTAGAATATATCCTCCTTGAAAGCACTAAGCCACATACATCTACCACATATCCACCAGTGAACTTTATCCACCAGTGGACTTCACTAAACCCTCAACTAATCTCAAAGGCTAAGCAGGTAGCAAACACTTGAAGCAACCAACTATGTAGCTTTACGGACTGGTGGTGACAGTGGTTTACCAGCCACTATAGGACCTACCATGTAAACTTAAAAACATATCATCACCTTTGCAAACCATATAAACACATTTTAAGGGAGACTTGGTCCTCAGCACACAACTGCAGACTCCTGATCTGGCATTTTTCAAAACTCTGGCAAGCCAATGAGGAGTTCCCCTATCTGCCTTGTTATTCTATTCTTAATAATTCAGTTCCAGCCCCTTGGAAACACTTTCATAGGTACCATAACATTTTTACATTCACTTTCAGTTATTTGGCAAACACACTTTCAAAAAGACCACAGAAAATGACAGAACAAGGGATATCCTATATGCAACACTCTACAATATAAAGCAGAATTTTCTTCCAAGCCTCTAATTAGCACATCCATTCCTCACACACATGAACACTAAAGTGTCCTATTAAACAGTGGGTCATCTATCAACATGCGCGGCAGCCAGCAGGACGGCAGCACAAAATCTAAATTGGCCAAGAAATTACCCCCATAAAATTGTCCCATGATTTCAACTCCTACAGTGATAATACCTAGATCAGTAATAAGGGAATTTTCAAAAGCTACATCAGGCCTTGAAAAGCTATTCATAACTGAAAAACACGAGAGCTATATTAATATAACAAACCATTTTCCTTGACAGACATTCAAGGATGAATTAGACAAGCAAATCTGGGGTACAAGTCAAGTTCCAAGGAGCAGGAAAGAGGTGATTCACCATTACATAAAGTAGTCTTCTCGTGATTTAAATTAAAGAAGATCATGTCAACTTAAACACATACAGAAAAGTAATTGTCTGCTGTCAGAGAAATGGATCCTGGCTTCATAGAAATTACAGGGCATAATTATGTCACATCAACCATATTAATTTTAGCAGAGAAATCCTTGAATTTCCTTAGTCCATACCTTACTTTGATGGGGTGTAACCAATTCTTTGACACTCCCATACCCCTCTCTCCCACCACAACCCAGACACAGATACTTTTGCTTGTCATCTAAGATGGTCAGTTTTATGTGGCTGACCTGTAAGCCCCAATTATTAAATCAAACACTAATTTAAGTGTTGCTGTAAAGGTACTTTGTAGACATGATTAAAGCCTTTAAGCAGTTGACTTTAAGTGAAGGAGACTATCTCGCATCATCAGTCCATTTAAAGGCCTTAAAAGGAGAACTAAGGGGACCCTGGAAAAGAGGAAAATTCACCCATGCACTGCAGCTGTGGCTCATGCCTGAGAGTTTAAGCCTAGCCTTCCCAGCAGCCATTGCTGTGCATTTCAGAACTGTGTTTCCTGGCCAGCCTCCACAAACACAAAGTAAATTCTTTGCACTCACAACTCTCTCTACTCCTTTGGGAGAGAGAAGGAGGAGAGAGAGCTGCGAGTGCATAAGACACAGTTTATTCTTGTATTTTATTAATTACTGTACTGTTTTCCATACAAGTAGCTATAAACCTACTGGTACCTCACCCTTGATATATATACAATTCTGACTGATACATCGTTCTCCAGCAAAACTGAGCATGGATTTTGAAGATAATTGAGCTCTTCCTAATGACCAGGAAGGTAATGTCTAGCTTCTTTGTGATATCCTAAAAACTAAATATTTCACAAGCAAAATTAAGGCGTGGCACAAAAGTAGGGGTGGGGGAAACTTCAAGAAGTGCACTATTACTCCGTAGCCCACCTTTCATGCCTGAAGATCTGGTGCGGAGCCTCTGATCCAGAGCCCTTAGCCCAACCCTCTTTGACGTCATCAGGAATGCAGTGACAATTGATGCAAAACAGCACTAACTCAGATACATGAGACAAGAGAACACTTGGCTAGAACATGAAGACAGCATTGTCTTGATTCTAAATTAACCTCACCAATCTAGAATGAAGGGTTTCTCTTAGGATGAATCATGAAACAAGTTACCAGTAATTTATTTGTGGTTCAGATTTGACTTGAACGTGGACCTTTAATTTCACCAGTCCAACATTTTGAATGCATTTGTAAAGTAAGAATCATCTACAATTAAATTTAATCTTAGAAAATCATGTTTAAAGTAGAGTGAAATAGCTAAATAGAAAACAGGCAAAAAATCCTCTTGGGGTGCACACTTAATCTCTTCATTATTCTTTATTACTGAAACAAATTCACCGATGAAAAGATGAACAAAAAGAAATAACACAGAAAGATTATCATGCAATATAAATTACTTTGACATTTCCATGATATTTGATAACCTAAAATTTAGCATGCATTTAGCATTTATTCCTATGAAAATCCTGCTGGTCTTCTTCAAAATCTACAGGTAATTCATTCACTGTGGTGGACTTTTTCCTCTCTCCAGTAGAGAAAAATTTACCTTTTCTATCACCATCTGTCAAAAAATTCAGAACCACTGGTTATGACAAAGGATGCTGCTAATTTCAGGAATTGTAAGGTGAGAGTGGTTGTCAGAACTCTCAGAACATCAGCCAGCTGTATAAATCAGAAACTAGACTCTTAATCTTCTGGGAAATGGGGCCATTAGCTTCAGAACCAAACAAGCTACTCCTAGGGAAACAACTGCTATCACCTTTCATTAGCCAACATTTGCCCTCTTCATGAAGAGAGAGGGATGCTGTGATGTAACACGACAGACAGAGAGAAAAGCAGGAGAAGGTGTAAGGAACTGACAGAGGGCCAGTACGATGCTGTGGTTTATATAAGGCACTTATTCCCTGGCTTACCTTGGGCTAAAAAGAATAGCCAAAAAAAATGTTATGCTGCCCATGTCAGTAGGTAAAACTACATGATAAATAGCAAATTATGATATGCACACTGAAAACAAAGTTATTTTTGTTAATTCTCCTCTTTTTACTGTGTTCTTTTTCTGCCCACCTCATCACATATCAAGTCACATTTCCTCTCTGTTATCTCCTCTCAATTTTGGACTTTCCCTTGTCTCTTTTCTTTTTCTACCACTGTGTTTCAGAAAACCATGGAAGAGTTCAACTATGGCCCCCTTGGTTTGACTGACCATGATCCCCAAAGAAAAGAACAGATTAGAGAATCCAGGTCGTGTAGCCCAGGTGGCTAAGGTGGATGGCATGACGTATTCTCTATCCCTTCACCAAATACAGTTCATAGACGCTTCCCTTTCCCAGTGTCCTGTGCCCGCTCAGGGCTCTCAGCATAAAAGAGTCAAAGAGATTCCTGATCTTCACTTGGGAAAAGCACTAAGAAATAATGCACTGTTCTTTTTCCAGGTTATTCTGTGTAAGTGGTGCAAAAGGAGGAGGACTCTTGACAAGGCCTTCCCTCCATCACTAGCTGTGCTTCCTGCCTCGGAGTGTCCTCGCCTCCCCTTTGTGGAGGGCAAACTTAGTATACAGATGCTAGAGGATGGCATAAGACCTTGCTCTTGCCCAGCAAGTCTCATGTGAAATGGGGGTGGGGATGCTCTGAAACTACAGAGAATGAGGGAGAGGGTGCAGGGCATATGTTGTTTGAGGGAGGTTATTCAGTATTATTACAATACATGTTTTTGTTTGAAAATAAAACATACCTATTGTTTTTAACAATACAAACTAGTAAAAGAAAGGCTTCAAAAATCTTCTGGGGTTACATAGCTATGTGGAAAATAGACTTGATTGCAAATGGGAGGAAAGGCACAGAATCTCAATGTCAGCAGGCAGGTATGTGAAATGTTTGTACCTATCAGAAAGCAACAAAATGTTATAAAGCTTGATAAATACTGTTCGGGTCATCAGTGTTAAATATATATAAAGTACTAACTATAAAGGAGGAAGGAGTCCTGCAAATCAGGAGTAAGGGCTCAGACCTTCCGATCCATTCCCTCCCCAAGTTCCGTGCAGGGTGGCTCCCCACTGCAAACTTTGGAGCAGCCCCTTCCCTGCCCCAACCTCTGGGTCCTGCCCCATTTTTTCTCTCTTCCTGGACTCTCAGGTGCAAGGGCAGAGGTTACGTGACTCAGAGACATTTTTCCCCTTGGCCGTCCCTGGTCTGGATAAAGGAAGTTTTGATGCAAAGAATACCTTCACAGGCAGACACTTGGGTGCTGTCCTCTTTGCTGGTGGAGAGCAAGCGGCGCAGTTTTGGTTTCTGCTCCGGTCCTGTCTGCTTGCCTTTCTCAGGTGCTCTTGAACGGAAACTCTGGGACCGGGACACAGAAATCTCAAACTGTTTGATCACCTCCTCATCGGAGTCGGAAGATGTGCACAGCTCTTCATCGTCTCCAAAGCTGTTAACTGGAAGCAACAAGAGCCATGAGTACCCTGCAGGGCCCACAGGAATACAGACACAGGCAGACAGAGAAACAGAAGAGCGTGGGCGATTTGCTTGGATCAAGCAGTGCCGAACTACTGGACAGAAACAGGTTAAAGCATGGTTGACACACAAATTTGAGTTCAAATAAATCAAACAGGAAAAGATGGCTCTTGAGGGTAATTGGAAGGAGACGGCTAAAACCCAGGAGAAGCCGCTGGGACAGCCCTAATCAGCACAATGAGCCCCCTTGTTGGGCAGGGCAGCCCCGCTGATTTCTGGTGCTGACACGTGCTCATAACTATGAGGACAGCTCTCCGTGCACGTGCCTCATGTGCAGACTCAGTCAACCATGACAGAAAACATGCTTTTTGCTTCATCGCAGCTATTAAAACCCACAGAGCCAACTGAGATTTGCAATTGAGATTTTCCAAAAGCTTCCTGGTTTTGAAAAGAGGCAGCCATATTGAGGGAGAGAGAAAGAGAGAGAGAGAGAGAGAGAGAGAGAGAGAGAGAGAGAGTTATCTTGTTTCTACTAGAAACATCCTGATGCCCTTCTCAACACCAACAGCCCAGCACAAATACCCGTGGAATCATTTGTCCCACTTTCCCCACATCCCCTA
>PVKM010028104.1:0-18509 GCA_004027735.1 Carollia perspicillata
AAAGGACAAATTCCATATGATCTCACCTTTAACAGGAACCTAAGCAACTAAACAAACAAGCAAGCAAAATATAGTCAAAGACATTGAAATAGAAAAGGGGATGACAGTCTCCAGAGGGGGGAGGGGAGGGAATTTCAGGGTAAAAGGGAGGGGATTATAGGAACAAGTATAAAGGACACATGGACAAAAACTAAGGGGGGTGGAAAGGGGAGGGAGGTGGGGAGCACTGCGGGGTGGTCTGGGATGGGAGTAAAAGACAGAAAACTGTACTGAAAAACAATTAAAAAATAAATAAATAAATAAAGATCTTGAGTCCGAAACAACCCTATCCCCCAAATGACCTGTTGACATGGCAGGCTACTGCAACATAAAAAAGTGGATTTGAGAAATCTTTGGTACGACCAGTGAAATTGAGAGAGTGCAATGGAGAACTAAAATGGTAGCCGTCCTTAACTCAGAAATACAAGGATAAACAGGATGAGGGCTGCATGTGGCTGGTAATGAGGGGAGCTGCTGGTAATTACAAAGGAAGTGGAACCTGGGTTAACTTATAAAAACTATAGCAAATGTGGAAAAATGAAAAAGTATGGAAGTGAGAGTATTTGCAGGCTTGGCGTTTTTCTTTCTTCTTTTTGTGTTTGTTAGTTTGTTTTGTTTTTCTACGGTTCTTTTCTTTACCCTTTGCTCTTCCAGTGTATTCAACAAGTATGTAATGAATTCCACCTATTAAATTCCTTCTGCTCAAAATAACTGAGGTTGTCTCTGTATCAGTCATGACCCTGATTGACAGACTACTTGGTACCAGGAAGCAGAGAAAATAAATACTTCCTTAGTACCAGGAAGTACCACCTTTCAAAGGTGGGATTCTGAATTAGATAATAAAGTGATTGACAGTAAGTTCAACTATGACCCAACGGCCACTAGTAAACAGGATACTTGAGTAATTCAAAAAATAACAAATTAAATGATCACCTGTGTCCACTTGAGATAAACTGTCCATTGAGACAAAATTTGGAGGCACCACACATATGTTATCCTCGAGTTTTATAACATTGACTCAAGGTTCAGTGGTGGTCTGCTGCCTCTGGTTAATCAAAGAATTCAGGAACAGACGGTGATGGCCATGGGCTCCAAGCATGGCCAGGGAACTGCAGAGCTCCCACGGAATCCCCCAAATAATGTCATTTTTGTAGTATACATAGTGCACACATAGATAATATCAGACATGTTTGCATTTTAAATACACATTGAATTCACAGCTTCGTAACGCTTATATGTGAATTGTGGCCTTAATTGGGAAGATTTGATATGGAAAACTTTGAATCCTCAAATCTCCCTGAGCCTTCCTCACCATGCCTGAGGAAAACAGCCTTCTCTTATTTAAAGATCAATGAAAACCTTATATAAGACAAATATTTAAAAAAAAAAAATTGTTTTCCTTATGCTGAACCTGACACCATTCATCGTCTCGGGACTCTAATTTCAGGCATGTTGTAGCACAGCCCAGAAGCAAATGTACAAAGTAGGTCCTAGAAAGAGGTAGCTCGAATAGCAAAAGAATTACAAGATTGTGGTAATTTATATTTGTAGAAAAATCGGGGCATATGCATGCAGGATGTTATGTCAAGGAAGATATAATGTTGGATTAGGATGAACGTATAGAAATAGGTTTACATACCAGAGATTCTTAAATTAATAGTTAGCTATGCAGCTGGAAGTGGCTCTGACAGTTTGCTTAGTTAGTTGACTAAAACATAGTTTACTCCCTTAAAGAAAGATGAAGTGCCACACCTTCCATGATTAAAAAAATGAGTAAAAAATATCAAGGTTCAAAATGGTAGGAATTCTGGAGGGGACTGATCACGTGAGACCTATACAACCACCTGCCCGACATACCCCAGGGGGAGAATCAGAGGATCCTGCCGTAACAAAGGTATCGGAGAATGCATTTAACAAAGGGCACAATGGCGTCTTTGGAGACCATTGTGGTAGCCGTCCTCTATAGACTGGGGACAGCATCAATAAATACTGCCACTGAGGTCAGCTATCTTATTTTAACGCAACGATGGCATCCAGGAGTGGCAGAGGCTTCAAACTGTCAAACACAGAATGGGTATCGTAATAGGCAGCGAGGACAGATTCAGTCAGAGTGTTCTGATCGGCAGAGACCATTAGCTCTAGCCACTTGATTATAATATCCAAAGAACTACAACTAAGAACAAAGAAATACATAATGCCCACTATATAGTACCTGATTTTAAAAATCTTCCTGGAACATACCGTCTGCTCTAAGGTATGTGTAACCGCGACATTGTTTTCCTATCAAGTTTTTTTCTTTTGTTCTATAAGCTGGTGTAGCGGGTGCAGCTGATACAGCTCCTGTCACATGCGTAATTATGTGGCTGCCACATGCACTGGCCTTCAGGAGGTCCCAAGCACCCTGCTGTTGAAGGGTGCATACAACTTCTGTGTTGGACTGGACAATCACAGTAACTGGAAAAGCCTTCGCAAAGCTTTGGGAAATTACCGGATGCTTTAATCTACGAACAGAAGATGCATTAATAACTCATATCAAAATAGCTGAACCTAACACTAGAGATCCTTCCCTTCACGGCATTAAGATCTAAGCTGATGTCAATTCACCGTCACCCATTTTCAGGGTCACTGAGCTTTTCTGAGGCATAAGCTTCGTCAGACTCAGAGATTATCATAGGTATGGGTCCTAGGTATGGTTGCTTAATCTAAAATATAACCAAAGACATTGAAATTAAGCACAAACTGACAGTAACCAGAGGGGACAGGGGAGGGGATAAAGGGGGAAAAGGGTGAAGGGTTTACTGGAACAAGTATAAAGGACACATGACAAAAACAAGGGGAGGGGGTGAAAACAGGGGAGGGAGGTGAGGATGGCTGGGGTGGTCGGCAGGGGTGGGGAAAAGGGCAGAAAACTGTACTTGAACAACAATAAAATTCAAAAGTAGTTAATAAAAAAAATAAACAGGTCTAGATGTATTTATTCAAAGTACATATTTTCAGACACCAAAAGTGTGCAGGTAACTTTCTCCTCTTCCTGTTTCTCGAGACAGTCCTTCTGCCCCACTTCTCGTGGTTCTTCTCATTTTCTTCCCAGCTTTTATGTAGATGTAATAGTTCTTAAATTTTTTTTGAAATCAGCCAGCAAATACCACAGAAGATTCACTTTTGAACTCATTTTAATAAATTATTTGGCTCCCCCGACTAAGAGAAAGCAAAACTTGACAGTGGACCCAACCATACACGACACGTATACATACGCACAATACACGCCTTACACTACACGTGAAGGCCCCACGTTGTCAAAGCCTACAGTGTTGCCTTAACTCTGTCAATCCCTGACTCTTAAAAAGAAATCCACAAGTGCACACCCACACAGTAAGTAAACAAACATCAAAATAACCAAAATATACAAATATATACACAAACTGACTATGTGTGCCTCTTTATATAGACCATAAAACTTGTATTATAAATATGTAAATTTATCAAAATAAACCACTCTGTGGACCTGAAGTTTGCATCCCTTACATGAGGACCCAGGAGACACATTTTTGTACATATGTACAGATCATACCTAGATAAAAACGGCTTTGACTATACATGTGGTCAAGTAACTTAAGATAGAATTGTTTACTGTAACAATTGCTTTTTTAGTTTTATATAGTTGGCATTATGTGTGAATATCGGTCTCTGTGCGTACGTATGTGTGTGTATCAATGTTAAAAATATACCAGTTGAGCCTATAATACTCACTATGTGACAAAACATTGCCAGTCATCTTTGAAAGATAAGGATGAATAAATAAGCATCCCCCACTCCTGTCCTGGAATAGCTCCGATTTTGTGAAGGGTGCGAGAATGGGGAAGGTTATAAACAAAGAAAAAACAAATCCTGTACAGGGTCTACGAGCCATAGAAACTGGAATAACATGCTCCCAGTGCAATGAAGGGCACATACCTGATCTTAGACGGAACAGGGAGCGTCTCCTGAAGCAAGTGAAAGTAAAGTCCTGAAGAAACATGTCTAGTATTGAATGGGAAGCTTATGCATCTAGGTATATGTGTGCACATACACACACACACACACACACACACACACACACACACACACACACAAGGACTTCAGCTAGACGAAAAGCTTTATCTCCATCATTTAAACTGTCCATTATGCTGTCGTGCAGGGCAGCTGAGCATGTGCTTGTACAAATGGGCTTGGTAATATAAACAACTTAATTGAAATGGCTGGTCCCCAGAAATTCATTGAGGAAGGATGATGTTTCCTGGTGGAGTTCAAGATGGCATAAAATGTATCAGAGTTAAATCCTTGACATATGCAACTCTGTTCCCTTGGTTTATGGCTCTTTCAGGAGATGCAATACCCATTTGCTTTTATCATTCCTCTGCAACTGCTTTAGAGAAATTACAAGGCATTATCAAGATAAGAAAATAATTGCATTTTAATTTGACATGAGAGCTTCTTTAGAGAATAAAGCAGAAATTGGATCAAGAGAGCAGACTGAGAACGCATCTACCTACCTCCCACACAAAATCATGAGAAATGGCAGAAAAGGGACTTCAGAAAAAGTTAAATCTGATGTAAAGCTGGTCAACAGAAAAGAAATGAAATAGTGCCATTCTGGGGAATTTCTAAAAGCCTGAAAGCATAATGAGTTATGCCTTTGGGAATACAGGGATGAAAAAGGCCCGAGCTGAAATCATCGGGGGAAGACTGCTGTGCAGAGAAGCAGGGCTGGATCCGACGAACCTCTAAACTGAATGTGACTGAACTGCAGGGGCAAAGGAGGGAAACTGGGCAGCTCTCTGGAGGTTTTCTGGGGGGCGGCATTTACAGAAGAGAGCTGCCTGTGGTCGAGAAAATCAAGAGAACCAGTGCTTTGCAACTTACAGCTATGCTTAGTAAGAAGCGGACGTGGTGAGCATGGTGCCTATGATTTTGTGCAGTGTTCTCTTCGTGGTGACCAACAGAAGACACTCGCCTACGGTCTCAACACAAGGAAGGGCTTCTGCTTTTCCTGGGCAAGGCTCAGATCAGATGTGGGGGACCCTGAGCAAAGCATTTAAGCTTTGAGATGGCTGTTTATCTATCAGCTGGTTTCTATCTTATTTGCTATATTTTTTCAGTTTATTTCAAACTTTTCACTTCTTTCTGTTTTTCATTCTGCTCAAATATGTGCATCTTTGTAAGACACTTTGAATTATTTTTGAACGTCGGGTTCTGAATAAGTAAGTACAGTAAAAATAGGCAAGCAAATGTGACCAAAACTGAATTGGTTACGTTGGGGAGATCTAAATCCCTACGAACTTTTTAAAAGCATGTTAAGAAGGCTGACAGCTAGAAAACTCTGTGTAGCCTCCTGGTGCTTTTTGAAACCACCCGTATCAAGGAATGAATGTACCCCTCATCCCAAATTACCTCATCTTAAAATAAGCACTGTTCATCCCTTTTTCACACATGTATTTTCAGAAATAAAATCCATGACTAACATCTTGAAAATAATTTGTTTAAAATAGTTCAAAACTGACTCGGAAACATTTTGACTATATACTTCAAGATCCGTACTGCAGAGACGCCTTCTTTCACGAAACAGCAGGCTTGACCCTCCTGGCGGTCAGAGCCTTGGGTCTCTGTGAACCTGCTTCCTCTCACGCACTCCCGCTGGGGTTCAAAGTCCAAGTTCTCTGGTGATGCCTCCACCATCTGCACTTGAACAGCAGCTCCTTAACACAGGATATTTGGCAAAGGTATTTTAATTAATGGTATGAGACTTGATGAAAACTTGAGTGAGAAAACAGGAGACATTTCCAAAAGCTAGTCAACTGCTCAGCATTACTGAGTGATTACTCTCTGAAAAAGAATTTGCCATCACTTTTCTTAGCCAGCACCCTTAAGATTTGCAGCAAAAAATAATGTAGCTCCCACTGCAGGAGACAACTTGAGTAACTGGAGAATCTATTTTAAGAGAACTTGCCTATTTTAAGAAAAGAAAAGGACAGTTAATCCATCCTCTTCTGAAAGCAGGAAATCGCATGAGGAAAGGCGGAGAGAGCCTGTCAGGAGAGCCAGTTGCAGGCATGCTTCGCCCCTAATTAGCTGCAGGAGTCATTGAAATAAAGATGAGTGATTGCTAATTCAATGCACCGCCCTTTAGGTGCCAGCAAAGTGATAGCAATGGTGTGCATATCGCCTCATCTAATTAGACAATAACTCCAGGAGATGAATGTGCATCACCTCACTTAGTCCTCATTACCACTACCCTAACAACTAGGCATTCATATCATGCTCATAATATTAACACAATTTGTACCCATGTTCATACCACTGAGGCTCAAAGTGAGTAAATGTCTAGCTGTAGTTTTACAACAAAGACTGCACTTAGTAACAAAGGCGGTCTTTCTTGGCATTTTCTATCCTGCTGAACCACCTCATTGTCTCCTAGGACCAAGTTAGAAACCTTCTAGTTTTCTTATCTTTTTCTAACATTCCTCACATCCCCAAACCTCACCTCTCCATGCTCATGTATCCCCCCAAATTATTTTCTGGAAAATGGCATAGCCCCTGACTCATTGCCAACAGAGTGAAAACTAAATTCTCATCTTGTTCCTCCTCTTTTGAAAATTCTGTAATAGCTTTCCACTGTTAAAACAATGCCAAAAATTTTACCCTGCTTATATGTCTGGTCATTGAAATTGCACCTCCAACCACTGTCCTACAGAGCCTAGAGTGGGTTCCCCTAGAGAGCCAGAAACCGCTGTACACATTCTGCTCACCCCTTTCTGTATTAATTTTCTATCTCTGCTTTAAAAAAATACCAGAAATTTATTGGCTCAAAACAATATCTACCGATTAGCTGACTGTCCTGTGGGTCCGAAGTCCAGGCAGGCTCAGCCAGGTACTTTCATTAGAGTCTGAAGGGTTGCATTTCTCTCTGGAGACTCTGGGCAAGAAGCCACTTCTGAGATGATCCAGGTGGTTGGCAGGATTCAGTTCCATGTGGTTGTAAGACTGAGATGCGTGGACACCTCCATCTTCTCTTTGACTTTGCCTTCCACTACATCTCTCTGACTTCGACTAGAAGAAAGTTCTCTGCTTTTGAAGTCTCATATGATTAGGTAATTCAGGTAAATCCAGGACAGTAACCCCTATGTTAAGTCCATAACCTTAGTTACATCTGGAAGGATCCTTTTGCAATGTAATACGACATATTCACAGGTTCCAGAGACTACAGCGTGGACCTTTTGGGGGGCCCGTTCTTCCAACAACATACAAAGTCAGACCTATGTGGCCAGCTCTGACCCCTTTCTTGAACTACAGAAATCCTTTCCCAAACTCATCACATATGTGAAGCCTTTTCAGACTTCTTAGGTAATCACTCCTTCCATTCCCAATAAGTGCCTGTTGTATATGGAAAATGGTGCATTTAACTTTTCTAGGCCTTTATTTTCTTTAATTAAATAAAATAGAGATGCATAGTTAGAACCACTTTTATCACTTTATATCTACAATTACACCATAAAAATAGTCTGTGTGATCTTAATTAATACATTATCTCTCAAAATTCCCTGGTTGCCTGGTAATTTATTTCTGCAGTACATATATTATCTACTTGAACTTTTATGATAAGTCTATGAGATAAACAGCATTATCCTCATTTTACATATGAGGAAATTGGAGGCTCAGAGAGGTTAAGTGACTTGCTAAGGCCAAATAGCAAGTGAGAAGTGAATCTCAAATATGAAAATGATCTGAGTTTACAGCTTATTCCATGCACTGTCTTCACATATTTTTCTTGCAAAGCCTATCTGTAATTTCTGAATAAATAGTAATGATTTATTTATCTGAAAACAATATGACAATACTGAAAAATTAAAGACATCGTCACATTCTCTTTCACCGAATGAATAAGACATGAGAGTAAAAATCAATAGCAATTACAGTTTCTAAGAATTTATTTTGAGAAAATGTAAAACTTTAGTTTTAAAATGGAGGATAGAGCACATATATATTCACCTCTTGTTCACACAAAGATTCAAATGAAATAACAGTCTAGAGTTCTCAAAGGGGATAAAGCCATCACGGTCAAAGGAATCTCAGTCCACAGCAGATGAGACAGTTCAACAAAATTCTGGACTACTGAGAGAGAATGGAAGGGGGGCATGTTCACTGGTAGAAGAATGCTACTATGAGGAAGTTGCAAAGAAGCCCAAGGCATGTTATTTGGGATCCAGAAAGTCTCTGGATCCAACATGAAGTGCATGATGGGGAGCAGGAGTAAGAAAGAGACTGGAAAGGTATTTAATCAGAAATGAGTACACAGAACAATATAACTCTTCTCCATTTGCACAGAGCATGGCAGCATAGTTAAGACTCCCACGTTAAAAAAAAAAAAAGGAGTCTCTTCATGGTACCATCTGAGTCAAGATAAAGCATCTAGTGTGACTCTGGGTGACTCTGCATCTACGGTTTTAATTTGGCCAGAGTTTTGGAAGAATCACAAACCTAGTTTCCAGTGGACAAATGTGGCCTGCAGATTCTCAGCCTTTGCATCCCAAAAGAGAGTACAGAAAGGTGGAGTTGCAGCTGAGAGAAAAGAGCTTGCTGAGCGGCACATCTCCATGGGAATACGTTCTTCTCCTCCAGTTTGGTGCAGGGCAGGGCTCTGCTGTGATTAATTAGAACATTCAGAACCACGACATTATTACCTGATAATTTCAAATTCTAACTGAATTCTATCTGAAGACCTCCCGGCTCCCTTTCATCCGGGCTGGGTCTCCTTTGCACACCTCCCAAAGCCTAGCACACATATGCTTCTCTGAATATTGGTTTGGGCCTAATGACTACACGATTTCAGGGCAGGCCCTTCAACCAGGTCTCCTTCCTCTCCCCAGGCTGCCTCATCAGATTTCCCTTGCTCTATGTACTGTCTGGAAATTAGCTTAGTGCATACCAAAGCAACACTCTGTTGATCAAAGGGCATAAAAAGCTCTATTTAAAATTTTGAAAAGCTGCATTCTTTAACGAGAAAAAACAGCTTTCATTATATTCAGACAGATCCATAATCACTCAATCAAAATGCCTTCTTTCCATACTGCAAAGAGTGATCATTTTCTCAATTTTCTGAAAGGCAACTCTTTCCTTTACAAATTTATTCCCTTTTCGGATTTTTCTCTTTATCTTGTACTCATGTTCAAGGACATCTAATTATAAAAGTGGAAGCCAAGTTGAATAGAATAATGTAAAGAAGAGAAAACAAAGGAATACTGACAGATAATGGAAATTACTCATTTGTTAGAGGGGATCATTGAACACTTTCATTTCTATTGGCTACAAAAAAACCAAGGACTCCCTCTATTATCACAAGCCTATTGTGGACATTGGTTATTTCTTCTTGGAGCCCATCCATCATTCCAACTGTCATAGGGTATGCATCACGGTTTATTCATTTCATTTTAATATGTTTTTCTTTTTAAAATTAGAAAATGGACCAAATAAAGCTGTGGCAAAGTGTTCTACATAAAGTACTGTCTTCTTAATTACATTAAGGGATTTTTTTTCCCGCTTCCATTAAAAACTGATTCACTCAGCATCTCTTCTGTGGGAAACGTTGTTTTCCCCCAGCACCCCTTTCAGTTCAGTTTAGATCAGTGGTTATAGCTATGCAGATAACTCTAACGAAGTATTCCCTGTTGGCTAAAATGCCTTTGAGCTGTCGAGGAAAGAGACATCATCTACTATAGTTACAGTGCTATCTTACTATGTTCTAATCATGGGAAGAATCGCTGATGAGCCTACGGTTGACTTTATTTGGCCAGCACGAAAGAACGGGGTGAATGGTAGTGGAAGGAAACTTGATTTGGGGTGGTGAACACGTAATACAGTGTGCAGATGGTGTGTTGTCGAACTGTGCACCTGCAACCTGTAGAATTTTGTTAAACAGTGTCCCCCAGTAAATTCAATGAAAATGGAAAAAAGAATCAGAGAGTTTTTAGACGTTTGAGCTACGTAAGATCTCTCCAAACAACTGCCATCTACGCTGTTATCTTATTGCACAGGCGGAGTAATCAAGCCCTCCACACTGGGAGACTTGTCCGAACTCAGGTAATAACAGTGCTGAGATAAAACCTCCAATTTCCATATCCAGTGTCCTTTCCAATGTGCTACACTAAACCCAACGTTTCCTTCTCAGGCCATGAGAGACGGCACTGGAGACTAGTTCACACTGCCCTAGGGTGATGTTCCTTCACTCCCCACTTACCGCCCTAGTGTGGATTTGGCAATGCATATGTGAATCCCTAAACCAATGTAACGGACGAAAGAGAGTGAATAATTGAAAGCCATATATTTTGATATTCTGCTTTTGGAAGTTGTTCAAACATCTCAAACAAAACTTGGTACAGAGTTTCTAATATATCTCGACCGAACTAGACTATGAGCAAAAAACAATAAAAAGCAAACATTTACTGAGTGTACTTGGTATCCTACATGCTCTACGTGTGTTGTTATCCTTAATTTTTAAATAACTCTGTGAGGTAATTATCATTATATCACTTTGCTAATAAGTAAACTGACATTCAAATACATTTATCTGTATGTCTAAGATCACACAGCTTATATGTTTGAGCACTGAGTTTTGAACCAATGACCTTGTGACAAAAATACAGTATGTATTATATTATACCAGGCCTTCTCCCATTGCCTTGAAAATGCCCAAAGGCAAGCATGGCGAAGTGAGGCATGAGGGAACAAAATGATCTCGATGATTTGAAAATTGAAATGCCATATCCCCGGGTACCTAGAATTGAGTTGAATATTCTCTAGAAGTGACTTCAAATGCCAGACTGGTAACACAATGTAATGAAAAGAGCTTTGACAGATCTTCCCTACTCCTTATCTAGTTTAAATCCTATCATGTGCCATAAATTAGGTTAAAGCATTTAGTAAAGAATGATGAATAAAACTCAAAAACCGTCTTCAACAAGGGATGCCTCAGTGGACACGGCAGGTCTGAAAAACTAGGAGGTCAGGATATCATGAGGGGAACACAGTACATGTAAGGGCTAAGAAAGGAGTCTGCTCTGGCTGGTGTGGCTCAGTAGATTGAGCGCCGGCATGCAAACCAAAGGGTCACTGATTTGATCCTCAGTCAGGGCACATTCCTGGGTTGTGGGCTGGGTCCCCAGTGCAGGGGCAGGTGAGAGACAACCTCGATTGATATTTCTCTCCCTCTCTCTCTCCCTCCCTTCCCCTCTCTCTAAAATAAATAAAATATTTTTTTTTTAAAAAAGGAGTCTGGATACAGCAATGTCATGAAATGTATGCTAAGGAATCTGGCCTTCGTTTTGGAGCAGTAAAGTCACAAAAGATTATTTTCACTGCAATGTGTGAGATTAACTGGATGGAAGAGTTTGGATAAAGGAGACAATTAGAAGTTATTGAATGAATCTATGTCATAGAGAAGTACATGGGAGTACATTAAGGTTGGATGAGTGAAGACTAAAAGGACAAATCTGAGAAATAACATGCAGAGAACTGATAATCCACTGCCTGCAACAGAAAAGAAAAGATGGTTCAGGAGTGACACTCGGGTTTTGGATTGAGAATGCAAATGCATTATGGTGACAACTTCTGTAAACAAACATGAGAGGCAACGAATTTTAAAGAAAGGAATAGATATTGAGTGAGTTTTAGATATCTGAGTGCCTCAGAGACATCCCCAAGGACCTATTCACAGAAGACTTGTATAGAAATTTCTATGACAGAGAGAAGAGGTTACTATTAAAATGACAGGTGTTTTTTTTTTATCGAGGGCACATATTTGGTAATCAAAATTATGCGCATGCTTGAGATCATATTCCATTTTATCTCTCTGAGTCTCTATTTTGAAGGACATGAAGACAGTCCATGCAATCTCTATGGTCCTCATCCAAATCTAGGACTGAATAATTATATGAATGGCTACAAATATCATTTCTTCCTTGAATTGCTTAACTTCTTACTATGAAAATCATTTATCTAGCTAAACTAGTATTACTTTGACATTTATATATATTATATATATGTATATACACACACAAATATATATACATACACACATACGCAGATAAAACAAATGTATGAAATGTTATTTACTATGATAGATACCTCTTCTTCCATAACAGGTAATATTTTTCCTGTTAGCAAGGGACAAAAGTAAACAATGTAAAACTAATACTATTTTTTCAATATAAGCATTATGTTAGTAGTCTGAGCTAAGTGCTGTTGGAACAGAGTGGGAATGCCTGGGGTTATCAGAGGAAAGCTTTATAGAGATGTCCAACAAATTAGACCTGGAGAAATAAAATAAAGGGCAAAACTTATTGAAAGTGAAAAAAGAACATGAACAAAAATTGTGGAACAATCAAACATGGTTTATATCTGTAATGACAAGTTTCCATTAAGGCAAGTTTAGGGAAAAGTGGGTTGGGAAGGAATCTCCAAGAGCCGTACAGTCTCTTGCTTTGATTGTGCCTTTAGCCACAGTTGGCAAAGCTACAAGGGGCACTCAAATGAAAGAGGGAATTACATTCAAAGTTCCTCTGACTAACATTATCCCAATTATTTTCTCAGATCAACTAAAAAATCTGTCTTACTGCATTTCATAGAATAGGTGACACTATAGGGTCCTAAATATTTCTCGTGACATAAGAAATGGGGCCTGGGCACTGTGCTCCTACAAGACAATGATAACATAGCTCTTCAGGGAAGATTAGTCATGACAATGAAAGATGTTTGCAGCCCAGGGACACCATATCAAGACAACTTTACTTCATATCTCCTACTAAATGTGTTCTAAACAAACTCCAAACATGTTAAAAAGAAAAATCAAACAAGTCAATTTAACTTGTTGATATAACTGATACTTTATTTGCCAAGTTTTCTGTAAAATCCATAATTCTGAAGTGCTTTCCCAGACTCATCTCTGGCATAAGTGCTTCTAACTTATTTCCTCCATCAAGATATGCATGGGGAACTCACTGCTCCCATCCTTGGGTACCATTAGCATCCTTGGACACCTCGATTGAGTATCCTGGAGCTCTGCATTGTCTTATCCTACCAGGAGGCACAGATACGGAGGAAAAAAATGCTAATTAAAGAGAAAAAAGCTCTCAGGTAAGCTTCAGATACGGCACAGATACGGAGGAAAAAAATGCTAATTAAAGAGAAAAAAGCTCTCAGGTAAGACTGGGGATGAAGGTAAGTTTCATCCAAATCTACTTGTCTGTTTGTGTAATAAGCTCATAACATATAGTCAACTGAGGAAATAGAGGAGCCAAAACCTCTTAGGAAAAATATAATAAATATTATGTATTAAAAAACAGCAACAACCCCAAGACACTAGGTAGACGACAAGAATCCAAACACTTCTATAAACAATGACATCATTGCCAATGACTTACCCTCAACAGAATGAGGTCGAATGAAGCGAAGCACCTTAATGAGTGCTGTTCAAGTAGGATTAACTTTGATATTTGCCTTGAGTGAAGGCTATATACTGAAACTGCCAAATGATTTAGTAACAGAATTCTTAATCAATATTTTGAAACTCTGGAAACTAGAACTGATAAGAATGTGGAAAGAGAGTAAACTGATTGGGGGAAAGGGTACTTTTTCCAAATTTGTTGAAAGATCCGTGTTGTGTTGAAGACTGCTGTTGTCCACAGCTTTTTGAATGGAGGAGTGCTGGACTATCCGTTTCTGAGGATGGCCTGGAACAGGGTCTCCTTCCTGTCCTGCTCTCTGGCAATGGAATAAGAGCTCTGATCTCAGGCATCACTGTCTGCCTTGTGCTATCCTGAGCCTAATGTTTAGAACACTGAGCTCATCAGAAGCTAGGAGTATTTGAAATGCTGAGTTAGAGACTGACAACCTCTCCAACAATGGCACATGAGTGACATTTTCTTTAAGTCGCTTTCCCTAAACATGTTCCATAAATAAACCTGGTAAACAGACGCACCATCTGGAATCCACCTCTGCTTTCACTGTCCTTCCTCAGCTCTTTGGTTAGAACTCGTGTTCTACAATGTGCCTGGTGCTCCCAATCACAAATCTACAGGTCTGTTTCCTGCACTAGACTGTGAACTCTTGGAAGGCAGAGGCCACGTCTTCTCCCTGTTTGTATTATCCTACAGGACCTTGCTCACATAATGCATACTCACTAAATTGTGTCAAATTACATATTGGAATTTCTTTATAAGGTTTCCAGGTGATCTCAAGAGTCTATGTTAGATAAGGCCCTGGGGAACACAGGGCATAATACCAACTTAGGGGCTCTAATCTTTTCGAGGGATCCAGTAAGGTTGGCTACAAGCAGTCTAGCTTTTCTGACGGTGAAACGCTGGTCTTTGAGATCTAGGCTTTCTTCCTCGCGATGATGGCTGGAAGGATCTTTCACCTTATTCACTTATGAAAAGCATTGGCAATAGTATCTGTCTTGTCCAAGGACTGTTTGAGCTTTGCCAATAAACCCGGGAAATCTTTTGTCCTAGGCTTATTCTGAATTCATTACAGAGGGGAAAAAGGGCAGATATTAAATTCCTTTGAGATTTTTAAAAATGAAAATCAAAATACCAGAGCAAAATTAAAAGTTACTCATGCAAAAATAAATAAATAAATAAATAAGCGAAAGGAGTAGAACTAGGTGGTGACTTTCAGAGGGTCAGGAAAAGTGTCAGTAAGAAGACATTAAGCTGATTTTTGAATCAAAGAAACATGCCAGACATGGGAAGATCAGAATAAAGAACATTATACCAGGTGGTGAGAATGATGTACAAAGGCCCTAATATATGAGCCATCATGGTAAGTAACAGGGACAAAAGAAATTCACGATTAAAAGGTGCTGGCAAAAAAAATGAAAGGCACAGGTGAGTTGGGAAAGGTAGGTGGGACCATGCCACAGAATGAAATCACCTCGGTTTCTGCAAATCAAATTGCCCTTTATTTTCCTAATAGAGCACCTCAGGCTCCCAAATTGCCACAGCCTGGGAAAAGCAGTTGCTGGCACTGGTAACACCTTACCAGGCTGAAGTACGGCCACTTAATATTTGAGAGAGAAAACCATCCTGGGAACAGTGTGAAGGAATAACCAGACTGGGGAGCTCTGGCTGGAGAAGGGGGGAGACGGTTGAGCAGATGTCCCCCTACAGCAGCCCACGGGAGGTCTCAGAACTCCCAGTCGGCTGAGAAACACGCGGGAGCTGTCCTGAGAAGGTGGCGGGCCTTGTCTGAGTTCCTGCTGCTCGGTGGACTACCTGCTTGCCCAGTCGAGGCTGACCTGACAGAATGTTAACAGACTGTACGAGATGTGTTTTCTTCCCTGCAGACACCGCTTTCCTGTTGGATGGAAATCTATTTTACAAATATTATGATCTAAAGACAGAAACTGCATCCCCATGAATTCCAAATTCAATCTGAAGAGTCTCTTAGGATAAACACAAGGCTCTCTGTTTCTTTTGAGAAACCCAGAATCAGGAAAATTGAAAGCCTACCTACACCCTTGGAAAATTAAATTCCGATTCAGTTAATGTTCTCCTCCTGGCTGAAGTGGCTACTTAAGGAAAGATAATGACAGTGTTAAGATATTTAATTGCTGCTTAATCAGTCTCTCTATAGCTCCTGTTGGAAGGACTGGGGGTTAGGGAGGAGAGCTGAATTAGAGAGTGAATGAAATACCATTGTACCAACCCTAGAGAAAAACCTCACTTGTGTGTGAGTAACACAGACAAGTGCATTGCTTCTTGGCACCTGGGAGTCAGTCTGAGGTATGGGCCACTCAGAGAGCAGACTGGATGAAGCTATGCTGAGTCAGGTAAGGAACAGGTCAAAACAGTAGCATCGGCATGATAGAACCTAGTT
This sequence comes from Carollia perspicillata, assembly GCA_004027735.1. NCBI lineage: Eukaryota > Metazoa > Chordata > Mammalia > Chiroptera > Phyllostomidae > Carollia > Carollia perspicillata. Next base: position 15,946 of record PVKM010028104.1, read on the forward strand.
CAAAGCTGGAGAGACCAAGTCCAAATCTCTAATCGGCATCCCACACTTACCTGCCATGTTTCTAATTAGAAGAACATGTTTTTCTTACTTTTTCGTAAATCTGGAAACCATCCTGATGATCTTTGTTTATTTATGGCAGCTCTAGGACTCCGACTTATAATGACAGTAACACAGCGCTGGCTGGAATTTATATTATAGCCTGGGACTGAGGAAGGATTTCCATTTCTATGCTTCTGTAATTGGCCAGTAAATATGTAGGACCTGGGAATGTGAACCAAGATCTGCATCTCAGGCTGGGCTCACAGGAAATCCTCCCTGAAACAGGATCCGACAAAAAGACGAAGCGAAGATGGAACCATGACCAGGAAAGCGACACAGAGACCTCGGAGACCAGAGGCCAGGGACCTCAGTTAGTTTAATGAAGACTCTGTTATTCAGTGACGCTGTCTTCATTAAATATTCCTCTTAGTCTGTGATTTAACTACTAGAACACTGAAAATATGTCATTTGATATTGAAGTTCAAATTAATACATGTGTTGTCTTTATAAACACCTGTACTGAACTACAGGTGTGCATCCAGGTGTGGGCAGGGTCCTGGCTGATCTGTGTTGAGCGAACATCCTGGCATTCCGATGAGCTATGTCTGGCTCGGATTTGAGGGTGTGGTACCTTTGCAGGGGAGCCCCATGGCTACCAAACGCCCCTGTCAAAACAGATATGCCCCGAGGACATCTTTATTCTTAAGTTATAACAACACTTAATCTTATGAATTATTTGAAAAAGTATAAATAGTTGCCATTTCCAATACTAATTCCTAATCACACACCCGACTGTGAATACTTTGAAAGGAAAGACTTCATCTCCTCTACATATGTTTAATAGTGAGAAGAATTCAGAGCACATTTGAATTCCTGAAGAAAAACAGATGACAGACTGAAATCTAAACACCTTCATGTGTTTTATAAAATAAAGTTCAAGTCAAAATGCTCTGCCTCGGCACATTCTCATCTAACGGCCAGCAGGAGAATGCTGCAGAGATTGTTCAGAGGAGGGCAGCGTGCTCTTCCCCAAGGAGAGCATCTCACTGCAACACATAGAGAACCAAGTGCTGCAGCCGGCGAGACGTCTGCACACCCTGCGGACTTCTCCCAGGCCGGACCTGGCGCGCACAGGAATACTTTGAGTCACGTCGTTGAAACTTGTCTATGCGAGCCCCGACACAACAAGAGTGTCTTTGAAAGGCTACTTTCCCGTATCACACTGAATAGTTTTGAGAAATTACTCGGAACAAGTCGACTCATCACGCAGAGTTCCGGGCTGTAGACATAATAAACGTGTAGCCACCCGGAGACGCGGTTTCAGAGGGGTCTTCCTGCTTGCCCGCCGATGCCCCGGTGACTGGTGCTGCTAGTGAGATCCCAGGGATTTTTAGACAACTTGGATTACGATTCTTTTGTCTTCACCCAATAGCTTGTGATTTCTTACATTTTTTTAGAAAAAAAAATGTGGGGGGCTTCGACAGCTATATCTCTTTGTCTTTTTCTTTCTCTGTCTTTCTTGGGCAGAAAGAGAAAGAAAAAACAGTTCTCTTTCTCGCCCAGCATTTGTTAGACAAATTTGAGTGTTAGACAAATTTGAGTGTTAGAGGTGCCCTCTGAGCTCTCTCACACGTGCATCCGAGAGTCTGCTGATGGGCTCTACCCGCTTCCTGAAGGAGTCCATGGTTAGGAAGACAAGGCCCTCTTAAATGTTCTATCGGGACTAAGGTACAGGATCGGTCTGTCACGAGAATAAGAAAGATGGCTTTTCAAAAATAAACTTGATGATTCATTGTGAAATGACCCTATTGTGGAACTTACCATTTTTAAAAAATGGGTCGAATACTGAAAATTAAACTTTCATCTTGACCTTTCCATTTTAGACTTTGTTTGCTTAAAGGAGTCCAACAGTATCTTTTACACAATTCTTTCTGGACACACACACGCACATAAGTATGTAAAATGAGTTAAGCAATCTCGGACGCAATGGAAATCCTCAAACCGTCAGCGCTCTGCCCCCAGAAGGCCACCAGAGTCTGGCCCTCTGTTAAGGTCAGGAACTCCCCTGACCTGCACAAAGCCACCATCTGCTGCATTCCAAAGCCAGAGCATGACCGTTGCAGTTGCCGAGAGTCCCCTCAGATGGTTCGACAAACACACAGCTAGCAACGACAGGGAAAAGACAAAGAGAACGAGCTGTATTCTAAGGCCTGACTTTGGGTTTTGAGAAAAAGGAACATGAAAATGGAGAAATTTGGCATGTATGGAGTCTACTCCGTCGGGCATTCTAATTATCTTATCAATTTTATCATTCCAGCTTTTCTGTGAGGTAAGACTATTTGCTGTTCATACATCATGGTGCTACTAAAGAGCAAAGACACTGTCTCCACATTAGGAACAAAGCTCATTCAACCGAAGAAACATTTCTGCCTTTACTGTCAACTTGAACCCGAACGTGTGGCAGTTAAAAATGGGATTTTCCCTGAGGTTGCCACTGCAGAGTGGAGGACCAGGCACTGCTCCTC
>PVKM010028105.1:0-18480 GCA_004027735.1 Carollia perspicillata
GTCAACGCCAGTAAAACCCTGCCTCCTGACACGCCCCGCCCCCCTCAAGGGATGAACTCCAGTCAGGTTGCGGGCAGTGAGTGTCGACGCCAGGCCCCGCCCTCCGTCCCTGTGTGGGCATGCTGTGTGGCGGGGCCTGTGCTGGCCCTTTTCCGGTGCCGATTCCCGGCTTCGCTGACGCTGGACCGGTGCTGGGAAAGCGCTCTCAGATGTGAACGGCGCAGGACAGATGGCCAGACGTGCTCACCTTCTCCTCCTGTAACCTCTCCTCCACCTGTTTAGAAGCCACTTCGTGAGCTCTGAACAGGCTGACCGTGCTGGTCAGCTCTGGATCCAGGATGTTCCCGTCTTCGTCTCTCACCACCAAGTCCAAATCGAGAATTCTAGAATGACAAAAATTCAGAACTCCGGGGACCCAAACCAAGGGCCTTAAATTTTCTAACACAACCTCAGTCCCAGCAACCGAGCAGAGGAAAACATTATGGAAAGCTGGGGTCACCCACAGATATTTAGGGGACAAAATTCTGCAAGGTCACTTTCTTTAACTGAAAACACAGTCCCTTGGAATTAAAAAAAAAGTAACAGAAACCTCCACGGCCACAGTGTCTTTGTCTTACGATGAGAAACTCCACAGATCTGCAAAGTCCAAGCGAAGTGTGTGTCACTAACCACCACGTGAACACCGTGAATAGTTTAGAGCACACTCGTGCTGTGTATGTTCTGGGAGGCTCAGCTTTCAGTGACGGTGTTCTGTTGTGTCTCAACACCAAACCTATGGAAGTCATCCACAATAACACCAAGCAACCTTCTGGCCAGATGGTTAACTATAGCAGCCAATTGAAAACGTGAGCAGTGTCTGGCCAATAAAGCTAACCCATGTCCACCTGGAAATGTCTGTTGGCAACATCCTCTCCATTTTCCTTAATCCAACAAAATTAGTGATTTTTACCATAACTGTTATTCGAGGAAAAACAAAGGCAATTACGTAAAGAACGGAAGCCAAGAGCTGGGCGACAGTAGTGGCGTGTCTGGTGTTCTTTCTAGTAAGACAGGAAGATTTGAACCATGGACACCTTGCACTCTGCCTTGGGAATTTTCTGCCTGTTGTTAACACATCTACAGAAGCAGAAAATTTTGATTTTTTTAACCCTATGATACAGGAAAGTCTGTCTAAAGAGAGAGAAATATCAATCAGAGAGGGCCTTCAGGGGGCAGTAACCGAGAGGAACACTGACTGGCAGTAGAGACCCCACCCAAGTGAGGTCCGGACACTCTGAAGGTCACCCCAATGCCAGACAGGAATCGGATGTCGTACCAGAGGGGCTTCGCTCTGAGAGTTATGCTGGCCCACTGCACTGTTTGGAAGGCAACCACGAAAACCTCCTTTTTTCCCTTGAATATCTGTTAAGCACATTCGCTGAGGGTGAAACAGACCAGTGGTGCCTGTGAACATCATGAGAGTGAACAGGCTTTTAAGCAAATAATCAGAGGCCTCTCGCCCTGCGTGAAAACAGCCTGCAATGATTGCAGGGTGCCTCCAGAGGAACAGAAAGACATTAAAAAGAAAAAAAAGCCCTTTAGGCTCTAATTAACTGTGTTTGCAACATGTTTCCCAAATATTACTGCTTATCCCAGCCGGGAACTGAATGTGCCCCCTGGGCAGGTAGTGCTGGTGTGGGCGGGGGTCATCTTAGCATGGGTGGAGTCCATGCTAATGAGGGTGGGGAGGGGTTTCAACCTGGTGTGGGAGGAGCTACAAAGCACCTGGCTTAGGACTGGCCAGAAGGTCCTGGGGAATAATGCTGTCCACATGGCACCATCATCCTAAGGAGCACAGCCCCAGGCCACAGGCCCATGGGCTGTGGACAGCTTGCCATGTACTCAGACATAAAGTCAAAGAAACATCTAGAAGAGCCCAGAGCCTGGATCCTGAGCCAGAACCCTCTCAAGGCAGAACCCAGGCACTTTCCAGAATGCCACAGGCAACAACACAGGAAGAGGCCTGTCCCAGACCTGTCCAGGGTGGGCCTGTCCAGGGGCCTGTCTTCCTCATGCCGACCCTTCCTTGTGCTGTCCTGTGCCCAGAGGCGCCAAACCCTTAGGGAGCCTCCTCTGCGTGGGCGCATCTCAGCTACGCACGACAGCCTAACGCCATGAGGCCAAGTCCACGGGACAGCCCTTGTGAGGACAGGAGGGTGGAATGCCCAAGAAAGCGTATGTAAAGCTGGATATGGATTACGTATGTGCATTTTTCTAGAGCAATGGCCTCAGCTTTAATCAAAATGACTTTCCTCAAATGTCTCCCAGAAACCATTTTACACTCCAACTCACAACACTGTGATTTTTTACCTTGTGTTATTTTTCCTGAAGGAACTAGAAAGATGTGCGGAGCCCTGGCCTACAGAGAAATTACAGCACACACTTGAGTTCCTCGGTCAAACGCTGTCTTCCTAAGGCCTGTGTCGCCTCTCAAAGCAGTCAATTACATCTGCAAACACTTCCTTTCTGCACCGGGTTGGTCTGGGACATAATGCACTTTGGTGGTGTCCTGCAGCCAAATTAAGCAGGTGGCTTCTGAACCCAAGTTCAAAATACAATACTCTCACAGAAAATAAGATCAAACCCCCGAAAGTTTGGTGTCTTTAGGCAGCTGGTCATGAAGCAGGTTTTTTCACCGCGGCACTACCAAATATGCTGTCCCCAGAGCCTACGGATTTCCGGGAAAACAAACAAAACCCTTCTCCTGCAGCCTTTCTAATCCAGAGACTGTGTGGATGGAACGAATAATGTAGCTTTTAGATGCCTTTCACACCTGAAAGTATGAATCACCAGAAAACAGAAGGACGCTCTAATCCCGACGTTACAGAGAGGTTCTTCAGTTCACCGTGAATTATGAGGGGCGAACCTCTCCTCGTCTCTGAGTGCACCACTAATGTGTAAACTCAGGGGCTGGGCCAAACCTGAAGCCCTCCAGTCTGCTGCCTATCATAGGGCAACTCTGTCTTTGAAGTCAGACTTCCAGCCAGTATCCTAGGCAGTGGAAATCAGGTCTGTAGGAAGTGGGTCCCCAGAGTCTGCATTTTATAAGCTCTCCAAGTGATGGTGACACAGGCCAGCGTTTGGGACCCGCGTGACTAGATCACGTGTAAGGCTCCCTGCAGCTCGGACCAACCAAAGCATCCTTCTGCAGTGCGAGACCCCTCGGAGTCAGGGTGCAGCGGCTCAATTCCGTTCTGGATCAGACATCGGAAGCTCCTGGAGGGGAGAACCTGCAGCCCCGGGCAGGGGGGAGCACACCACACCGAGGGCGTTCCAGCACGGCTGGGTGGAGGCTGGCCGGAGGCGGGAGCTCGTGCCCATACTCGCTCTGTTGTTTATCGGAGATTCATACCTAGCGGGCTCTACTGCTATTTGCCCAATCTGGTATCACTACGCTCAGTGACACATTTAAAGGGAACCTTTGGTGTCCCTTTCAACTCTGAGTACCCGGGAACCCACAGAAAGAAATCAGGCGCTTGTTACTGCACAAAGCACCCCCACACCTTGGCCTCCAGGTCGAACCCCGCCCAGAAAAACCGCTCCTTGTTGGGGGCGTCATCGTGGGAGGGCCGGGCTGCCCTAAACCCAGGTTTTTGAAGAGAAGGACAGGTTTCTATTATAACTCAGAAAACTCCTGGTTTTCAAGATGCAACAGAAAATCCCTCATCCTTCTCAAAATGAAAACCATGCCGCCATTTGGATGTTGGAAGTGTGCTTTTATGATAAAATATGATGTTAGTCTCCTCAAGGCCTACGCCGATGTTATTATACGGAATAGTTTAAGCATGAAATCATCTCTCAAATAAACAAACCTGTTTCCGTAATCGATTTTGGCAGTGACCTTCTTCTTCAGCTCCTTGAGCTCGTCCTGCGGCAGAGTCCCAGACAGAATCTGCGATCGCCACTCGATGAGGTCGTAGATCATGTGCCGCACGCTCTGAAACATCTCCCTGTTACCTTGCTGTGCGGGGCGAGAGAAGCCGTTTCAGCGCTCGGGGTATAGAACAGCACCGTGGACTTCGCTTTTCACATACACGTACGTGCTTCACCGGACAGAGTGCGACTCGTCAAATTACACGTCCTATGGAATTCGGGTTCTACCAGACACCGAAAGACGAAAAGGCTAAAAAGTCAGGTGTGATCCTCAATACTGCCACCAGCACGCCAGACTGTGGACCACGGAATCCAGAGGCTGACCAGAGCAGGATCCGGACCGAGTCTCACGGCCAGCCCACTGGAGTGACCGGCCCCAGAGGGGCAGCCGCGGACTCCCCTCCGGAATCAGTTGGAGTGTAAGCGCCTCGCCCACCCGGTCGTCCGAACCCCTGTGCACATGGGGAAGCCGACCCCGAGGCCTCGCTGTCCCTTGCACTAGGGAGGGCATGGCAGCAGACCCCCGGCACATGGTGGGTCACGTAGCACAGGCCGAGAGGCTCCTAAAAGAAGCCAAATCTGAATCTCCGAGCTCTGAGTGTGTCGATGCCGAAAGGAAAACACAGGTAAGATGCAAAATTCACACTTCTTATCACTTCCTACCTATTTCAAGGGCACTGATGGTAGAAGACAAGCCCGAGTTTCGCAACTGCAGGAGGACAATTCATCAAGGAAACCAGGAACGAGCCAAAGGAAAAATGACCCAGCAGTTCTTTCCATGCAGAGAAATCTAGGTGAAGACTGACTTGGTAAAATTCTGAACATATGGTCCCTTCAGAAAATTAAAATGTGCTCACTGCTACTCATTAAAATAAGGTCTCCTCCGTGTAGCTGAACCTCACGCCCCAGGGCGTGTAGTGTTTGACCGTCTTTTTGGGAACGGGTAAGATTCCCCACCACCCCGTGTCACATAACACCCTCACAGACTATTTCACATCCCGCCGACTCTTCTTTACAGTACTGTCCTCATTTCTCATTTATTAAATGAAAGCTAAATGGTCAAAATCAATGCCTCGCTGAAAAATTACTCCCCCCTTACTAATCCTCCTTGTCCATTTTCCTAAAGCCTTGTCAAATATCTGAAGCCCCTCATATTTTGCTAACTTGTCCACGACAACACAGTAGAGCAAAAACAAAACAATAACAAAACCACATGTAAAAACAGGGTAAGCGTTCCTCTTTGGCTCTGCACAGAGCCAACAACACAGGTCTGTGAAAGGCAAATACGCGTTTTTAAGCAGGAGACAAGGGGGCAGTAGGAATGGCTGCGTCAGGGCTGTAGGCCGGAAACCGTGTCCACTAACGTATTAGCATCAACTCCTGTTTGTTTTGCTGCCATATTTTTTTGTTTTAAAATTGCTAAGTCAAACACGCAACACCGACTACAAAATTGCTCAGATTTACACAAAGCATTCATAGCTAACTTTACGCTTTTAGGTTTTTGAGAACATTTGATGAACAATTACTGCAACTGCTTATTACTGTGCATTTATAGGAAACCACTGTATGATTAGAAACAGCGAGCGGCCCAGAGAGCAGCTGTGGGCCTGCAGGAAGTTTTCCGTGTTCCGCAGAAACCGAGCGGCGCCCGGCTGGCACAGCCCGGCTTTCGCAGGGACCACATTAGCATATGAGAAGAAATCAACCATTCGAATAGAAACGCAGGCTAACAAAAGGGAATCTTCCGCAAACATGAATTTATGTGCAAGGACAGGCCCCGAGGGAAGAGGACAAGGACGGGGTCACAGCCACCACCTCCCTGAAGGAATGAGACTTCCTCCCCATACAGCAGAACGGGGCACCTGCACACAAGTGCCCTGCAAACCCCGCCTCTGACAAGCACGCTTCATTCACTCCAGAAGGCTGTGCGGCTCTTCTCAAATGAAAAGGGGCCGCACCTACAGGCAGGCAATAGCCAAAATAAATACACAGACAGAGACCATCCTCTACCGAACCTATAAAGAAGCACCTACTTCAGTTTAAAAGCAGACTTTTGCTTTCAAGATCAAAATATAAGCTTTGAGGGTAGACCCAGGCTGATTGCCTAATCCCGTCTCAGAAACCAAAGTGTTTCCTTTTGAACACAAGGAAGGAAAGACCCGTTACCCTGCCCTTTACAGCCGCTTCATTGCTGTGAACGTGGTCACACCCCAACACAGAGCCCGTCCAAGGGCCCACAACCCCCTGAGGGTAAGAACACCTCGCTGTGTTGCTTTGCCCTTTCTGAGCATCGCTGGTCCCAGAGGTCTGCTTCTGGGACTCCCGGGGAAAGCAAAGCACCCACTGGGACAGCAAAGGTCCAGAAAGACCACTGCCAGTGTTTCGGCCCCAATTCACGCCCCGTTCTCACCACGTAGAGCTGCCTCCAGATGGCGGACCACTCTCGAAGAGTTGAAGTGACTTCCTGAATGAGCGGCAGGTCGCCCGGGATGACCGTTTCATGTTGCCTGGGGAGGAGGGAGGGAGGGAAGGGCAGCTAAGTCCACGGCTTTGTGAACCTCTGTGACGTGAACCCTGTGAACCCCACACCTGGGCCACAGAGTTAAACACTTCAGCAGATGGAGAGAAAACACACAGTCAGACTGTGTCCACACGTAGGCATGCCTACGTCTCTGAGAGCGACAGGTAGCACTTGCACAAAGCCTGAGAATGCTCGTCCACTGTCCTGTGTGGACTCTGTCCACCTCCAAGGCCCAGCCATGAGGAAGGAGGTGAGTATCAGCCCATTAGAAGTCCCCAGAGCACCAAGGTCTGGGCGGTGGGAACGCCCTCCCTAGCACGCACACCCGTCTCTCTTACACGTGCCATAAATTACCACCGATCTGCACGGTATTAAAATGCTGCAGGTTTGGGGAAGAGGCTTTCTGCATTTCTGTCATGCGTAAAACTCATTAGATGATAATGCTGAAGCAGTCCCCCGTGACGGGCTCTGAGAGAAGTCGCTGCCTTCAAATGTCCACCAGTGCCCATCTGATCCAGGACCCCGATCGCCCTCCTCCTCGTGTGTCTCTGCCCCAGCAGGTTAACCCTTGACTTAGCCTCATCTCACTGTCCAGGTGTGCATTGTACCTCATCAAATCTACACGTTTTCCGGTCATGCTCTGGGCCAGGAAGTGCCCTACACGGCGCTCCCAATCCCAGGGGCTGCAGGAGAGACTGAATTTGTTGCTTGTGATGTGAGCCCACTGGGCCCCCGAGGTCCTGAAGGGGCCCTGTGTCCTGAACAGACGAGAGCACACCCTGAAAAATGGCACTTAGGAATTAACCTTGGCTGGGACGTCTTCAGCGCCCGTGATGAGACGTGACTGTTGAAATGGCCCCACCTAGTCTGCGTCCATGTTTCCCAGCAGGGATGCCGATGAAACTATGGCTCATGACACTCTGCAGGCCCCTCACCAAGTCTCAGAGGGCTTTCTGCCCACTCGCAGGGTGAGGACAGTCAGCAGCACAAGTGGGGTGGGGGCTCGCATCTCACGGATCCCGAGTCCCACGCTGAGTGCGGTGGGCTCTTCCCACCGGCTCTTTGGACTCAGGCCGGTTCTCACCACACGGAGGGGCCCTCCCTGCGAGCGCCATGTCCTGTTCTCAGGGCCACGGCCTTCTCCCTTTCTCCCTTCTGGTCGGCCTGATCTGTCCCTTGGCCTAAGGTGTCAGCTGGCTCTAATGTATCTAATATGGCTGTGCTGTGTTATCTCTGTAACGACCTTGTTACCCGTGGGGGCCAGCAATACTCAAACCCAGCAACGCCTGCCACGTAGGGCCTAAGACGAGACCGAGGGGAAGGACATCTGGCAGGGGGCCCAGAAGAGAGCAGGCAACACTGTGCTCAGCCCGTGGCGGTGACTCACGTAAGTCACCTGGCTCTGCGTGACGGAGCTAGACCTCAGGGGACAGTAGGGGTTGGAGGTCCTCGTCTAAGTGTCCCCTACAGAGCGGGCACAGCTGACATTTTGAAAACCACAGAGGCCGTCTCAAAGGCAGGGGCAACAGAGAAGGACCAAGGAGAGCAGGCTGAGAGCCTCAGGCCCAGGGGCCACAAGGGGCAGCGACAGACACAGGGAAAGAAAGCGTCACACAAACACGGAGCATCAGTAACGTGGAGCGAAAGTGTCTGATGGTGCAGGAAAGCTCCAGAAGACGAGGACGAGGAGACACCTCAAGTCTGGAAACTGGGCTGCACTGGTGACCGTGTCAACACAGGGGAGGGGACAAGTGGGAACCGCCATGTTACTGGGGGAAGGGGCAGGGAACAGGTGGCGACAGTTATCAGTTAATGATCTGGATGTCTGGGAACCAAGAAGGCCAGTGTACAGAGCACAGAGGGGCCACGCAGGAGACATGGGATGCTGACTTTGACCTTGGAGAGCAAGGAGGCAGGTGGGGTGGGACGCAAGCATGGCTCCCACTGGGAAGTGGGGGGAGGACAGGAAGGCAGACAGAGGGAAGGGGGAGGAAGGCGGGGCTCTCTGGGCTGGGAGGGAGAAGACAGGCAGGAGGAGGCTCTGGGCTGGGGGAGGCGCAGTGGGGGGGCAGGGCCAGGTAGACAGCGCTGGGGGGCTCAGCCCAGGCTTCTGCACAGTTTCTAAGCTGTTCATTTCCCCCAAACTCCATCTGTTGCTCCCGCTGTGGATCTGACACCAGACCAGGAATGGGAATAAATCACCTCTGTCTGTGTGTGCCTGTCCGTCTGTCTGGCAGGGTGGGACTCTATTTACTGAGAATTAAACGAGTCTCTTGTTCACTTTACTACCATGCATCATCATTCTGTTTTCCACATACTCCTTGGTCATCATCAAAGCACTCTTTTGAAAAATTGGTCACCTATGGGCAGACCCCTACAGTGACACTAACAGAGATCCATGTCACCCCACTGAGCACGTCCTTTCTCCAGTCATTTCCACAGCAGGGTAGAGGCTCCAAAACGGCCCTTTTCATCTTCCCTTTGGTAAAACGTTGCACACAGCATGTTTTATCTGTGGAAGAAGTGCCACGCAGCAGGCCATGCCACAGACACCTCCCCGTCATGCTCTCCGTGGGAAGGAGGGATCGTGGAGCTCCAGACCAGCAGCCACTCCCCTGCACACGTGAGAGGTACTGCGCTCGGAAAGGCAATTTTGCAGTCAGCCAGAGAGAGGCCAGCATGCCGTGGTCACATGACTAGTGCCTCTATGACTTACATGTGTAACTGAGTGTGAAGCTGTGGCCGAGACAACCAAGGACCCAGTTGGCACCTGCTCTTCACTTGCCACTCCTGCCTAGTGGGCCCCTGCTCTGCAAATGTCCTTTTAATCACCTTATCCATCACTTCGAGGACCGCAAAGAAACATGCATCACAATGGACAGGATGTGAAGTTTGCATGGCCCAACTGAACACCTGCTGTTCACGCTAAACTACTGCAAAGTCTTCCAGAAAAGGGTTCCAAGCAGTGGGGGTGGGGACCAGGGAGCGACGTGTAGCCTCTGCCACATGGGGAGGCTCCCTGAGCATGCACGGGACACTGGGACGCTTCTGGAAACTGCCGCCGGGTTCGAGACAAGGGCTGCAGGTGAGCTGACCCGAGGCTCTGCAGAGGCTCAAAGGCAGGCTGAACACAACCCTGAATCCCCGCTTCTCTCCCCACTTCCGGCCACACACGGGCCTGTCACACCCACTCTCCACCCGCAGTGGAGCCCTGCCCTTGGAAGGGCCTCAAGGACACATGCCACACTCTTCCTTGAAATATCGAGACCAGACTCACCCTTTTCCTTCAACTATGGCTTCTTTCAGATGAATATACGAAGCAGGAAATATGCCCTTCGGGGAGGAAACAAAAAACAGTTTTTATGATCAATGTGAATACTGCTTGTCAATCAATCAGCTACCCCCAAAAGGTGCGGGAGGGGTGACTGGATCTGTATTAATTCTACAAGCCTTCTGCTAAGTCTCACATACAAACGCACAAAGAAAACAAGTACAAAAAATGGCAACTCCATAAGCTTTTGTTCCTGAGAGGCTGCTGGCGTCTTAGGAAAGAACAGAAGCAGTCTGTTTGCAAAGAAAAAGATGCCAGAGGACTCTCCTGCATCTTCTCCACAGGCTGCACCTCGTCTTCACCGCCAACCCGGTCACAGGCAGATCAGGGGCCACTGGCGCCTGCACTCGTCGCAGACGATGGTCTCTAACAGTCCCCAACCTCAAAATGCTTGGGTCGTCACTGAAATCATCAGTTCACACTACTGACCACCACGTGCTCGGTGACCACGACCCCCCACCCCAAGGCTTTCGCAACAGTCTCCAAACCGAAGGCCTGTCTGATAAATACAGAAATGGGTGCATTTCACCCAATCCGCACCACTGCACGGGAGCACCCTGGGTTCCCATGCCGCGCACACACGGGTCTGACTGCACGGAGCCCAGAGACAGACCCTCTGGGACGCCCAGGGCTGGGCGCAGCCCTCATCGAGCCAGGAGCTTCGCCGGGCATGCCGGTCCTGCTCCCTGACAAAACACAGCTGTCCCTTCCTGGCGGGAGGCAGAGCCCAGCGAGCACCGGGAAGGCAAGGGCTCGCCAGCCGGTGTGGCTTCCTGCATGCGATTCAGGGGTGCAGCCGAAAACCCTTCCGCAGCACGGTGGCTCTGACATGCCTACTGTGGGAACAGGCGCTTCTGTCTGGGCTTCCCCATCATCCAGCCTCCACCACTCACACAGGCCACCCAGGAAACCACAACCACTTACCACACTGGGGAAGGACTCAGGCACCACGATGCCTGACCTGCCGGCCTACAGGACAGTGGCTGGACTTCACAGAAGGAGAAATAGCACGGAGAAGGCAGGAGTGGGGCAGAAAGACAGAGGCAGAGCAACAAAGACGGTGGCCCAAGGCAGTCTGTGATCCAAAGTCTTTAATAATGAAGCTCGACCGTGGGGCTGAAGCTGCAGGACGGCACTCTCAGTTATAAAAGGGGCAGTCGACGTGGGCCACCGCTTCCCTGGGTGAACTCTGTCCCACCATCCAGCTGGCCTGAAACTGACCTCGATCAAACCACATGGCCCCAGGCCACTGGATACAGGGACTTGCCGCCCAGTCTGGGGCTGGCAGGGTGGGTGGGTGGGGCGTCCCCGCTGAACCACGGACTTCAGAAGCCTTAGTTACAGGCTCAGGGCCCCAGGCGGGGCCTGGCCCAACAAGGAGGTAATGACAGGCAAAGCTCAGAAACAGGAGTAACGTGAACCATCTGTTAGGCACAGTTGGATACTGAACGTGCACAGGGCGGCGTGGACAGCCTCACCACAGCTTAGAATGGGCATTCCTTCTAGGTCACAAAGTGGAACCACAAAGTGGTCACAAAGTGTGACCTTCTAGGTCACAAAGTGGATGGCTGAAGAGCCATCAGCAGGGTGGTGGAGCCAAGAAGGGAAAAGCCACAGCAGAACTGCGCTCGGGAGCGTCCGCCACAACGAGCGCGGGGCAATTGTGTGTCCCGGCCTGCAGAGGGCCCGGGAGGGCACAGCCCTTCCCCCTGCCAACCAGCGTAAGGGATGTGAAAACAGTCCCGAGCCAGAGGGAAAGGCGCGTGCGTAAGCTCACAAATCTGTACATTTATCGTCAAGGAGAACGAACATAGAACTGAAAATCGCGACGGGTCTTCTGGTTTTGGTTTTCGTTCTCCGCAGTCACTGCACCCCTGTCGTTCACCTGGACGCCCCGCGCTTCAGTGGGTGCAAGCCTGCACCAGGGAAAGAAGGGGTACCGCCTTCCCCGCACATAGGATGGCCACCCCGGTGATTCAGCCCCGGAAACACAGCCGCAACCGCTGCGTGCACACATCGTTCTGAAGAAAGCAATTCAGGGCAGCCCGCGTTTCAGCCCGTATATGGTTTAAATTCAGAGAAAGAGATAAATAAGGAAAGCGCGTAGGCACAAACGAGATAGAATTGGTTTCCTCTCACGGGTGATTTATGAAGAGGATGCACTGGGTTTAATACAAAAAAATGACTTACCTTCTTAGACTTTTTCCTTAAGGTGTAGCCACGGTACCACCCTGAACAAACACAAAGTGGAGACGGTCAGTACAAGGAGACATCGGAGGGTCCTAACAGCACCTTCCGTGCGACCCTGGACGGTCAGTTTGTCACCAGGAATCAATGCTCCTAACACTATGGCATATAATGGCGGGGCAGGGCCTCGCAGAGGTCACCTCAAGACTGTACCTGAGGCCTGGCTAGCAGCCTGGAGAGACAGACTCCAGCTCCTTCACTCCATCTGCCACACATGGCCGTGAAAGCGTCACTTTGAAGTGAAGAAGCACAAGTCTGAGAGGAGGAATGTCCTTTATCCACTTGCCCCCGAGGTGGCTCCTGAGAATGCATCCTCCTGTCTCTCCCTCTGCCTGACATGGATTGGGGTCACTGCCAAGTGCAAACGCCAGCATCCTCAGACCATCCAGGGCTGCCCCGTAACAGAAATCCTATTGAGAGCCAACTTCCTCCGTCTTCGGAGCAGAGGAGCCACGCCCCGGAGCAGCCCTGTCTCACAAAGTCCTTCTGTGGCGAAAGCACAGGACAGGAAGCAGCGGCCAAGGCCCACAGGCCCACAGGCCCACCTACTGCCTTGGGATCTGGCTTAGACTCAAGTCCCCATTCCGTCCCCGTGGGGAGGGGGACAGGAGTGAGGGTGGGGACCCCAGGCTAGAGGGAAGGTCGCTGCAACGATGGACTGGCCAAACCTGACCACTCCCCGGCCCCCCTTGGGCTGAGGGCAGAGACTGCCCCTGCAAACAGCCACGGGTCCACTGCCGGCCACGGCCTCCCAGTGACGCCGCCGCAGTGTGACGTCTGCGAACGTTTCCTCATCCCAAACCCCCTGAAGTCACTTTGGGATGCCTCCCTCGGAGACATGCACCGAAAGCTCAGTCACGTTCCTGCTCAGCCCGCAGGAGCAGGAGGCCAGGCCAGAGGCCCACCGGGAGCACGTGCCGTGCGCCTGCTGGCAAGCTCCTGTGCCGGCAGACACTGCGTCTTCGCAGAGCGCCCCAGTCAGCCTCCGAAACCAGGGCGTCCAAACTGGCTCAGGGACAGGGCCCGGGCGAACACAGCGGCAAGGGCGGGACCCCTCTGAAGAAGTAATCATTGTCACGACACCGGGGGTGAGGACCCCAGATAGGGATGGGGTTCACGAGAGCAAGGTCCCCTGGGATGATCACGCAGATAGATGCTCTAGTCGCCCAGCACAGGGCGCGAAGACGCCCAGGAGACCTCAAGGTGACCGCCTGAAGCCACTTCGCTTTCCTGACAAGGGCACCAGAGAGACAGCCTGGGGGCACAGCGGGCACGGTAGGGGCACCTGGTCCGGGTTTCAGCTGTCCGGCTGGACAGTTAGCTCCCGGGGGCTGCGCTGTCCACACCGGTGGCCCCTCCACGCCAGTCCCAAATCAGCGCCCTCCAGGGCGGTATTCGCAGACAGGGACAAGAGCAGGGGTCAGTACGCTCGGGGATTCAAAGCCCCGTTTACTCAACGTAAAGGGCCGTCTGCTCTCCTGCCATGGTGGTGTCTTTCCTTCACTGTCAGTATCCGTGTGTCCTTTCCTGCCTGGGCCTGACAAGGGATCAGTGTCCTAGATTATATAAGGAAATACTGCAACGTGACAAAAAAAGAGAGAACACAAGTAAAACACAAGCAAAGTTTACAAACAGGGCATAGAAGAGGAAACCTGAAAGACTTACACACACACGTATTCAGAGATGCTCGCACTTCATCATGACCGGAGAAACAAACACTTAAAACCCAGCGATCAGCCCTGGCCAGGTGGCTCATCAGGTTGGAGCGCTGTTGTCCCCGGCACCCAAGGGCTGCAGTCGGGGCGCCTGCAGGAGGCGGCAACTGATCGACGTTTCCCTCACATCGACGGTTCTCACTCTCTCCCCCATCCCCCTTTCCCCTCTCTCTGAAATCAGCAAAACATATCCTCGGGCGAGGATTAAAATGATTAAAATATTAGGAAAGAAAATGAAAAGCACACTGATGAGAGCAGCAGAGATTGGGACACAGTTGTATGTGGGTCACCCCTGGGCACTGTGGGTGGAAGTGGAGACCGTGGCAACGTGTGTGGGCACAGCCGTCCCCACTGATCCGAAGTTTATATCCTGATACCTGGCGACCAGCAACCCCCTCCTGGGAATGCATCCCAAAGCCCCGCACACTCCCTCACCCCCGAGCATGGTGGAATGGACACGGCCCACAGCTGTGTGACCCAGCGGGGGCGGGAAGAGGCGGCACCGGAGTGCCCACAGTGGGGGGCTGTCAGTGAGACGTGGGGGGTGCCCACAAAGCAGAGCGCGCCAGTGGTGAGCAATCCAGAGACAGCAGGGTTTGGAGCACAGCACAGAGGAACGAACCAGAAACAGAGAGCTAGGCCCACATTTACATTTGTGAAAAACAGACACGAGCCCGCCAGAAAAAGACCCCGGACAAACACAAACCCGCTCCTAATGCAGCAGCGGGGCTTTCTGGGAGGAGGAGGGGAGGGAGCAGGGAGCTCTGGGCTATCTTTCCTCTCACTGGTGCTGGCAGGTGGCAGTTTCTCACTTCACGGCCTTCCTAAGCAGAAGGACAAATCGATAGGTTGCCTCCCCAAGACTCTGGGCACGCATGCTCCCTTTGACCAACCGAGCCCGTGCCCTGTGTGCCCGACGCCGCCCTGGACAGGCTGGTCAGACCCAACGACTGCCCTGCAAGGCTCACGTGCTGGGAGACTCCCTACGACACTCGGGGGGCAAACCATGCACCTGGCCGCAGGGCAAGAGACTGCGGTTTCATCAAAATAATAATTTCCTAATCTTTGGGCAGGACCTGTGCTCTCTCCCTCGGGCACGGCAACCAGTCCCCAGAGAGGCCAGGCGCACCAGGGCCACCGAAGATCACTTCGTAAATATCTGGGCACCTGGGTCAGCCTGACCGTGGACCCTGAAAAGGCAGGGCACGCCCTCAGCGGCACCTCACGCTCCCCGCCCTTCACAGCAACCAAGCCTCCTGCAGCAGCCTCAGACAGAGAAATTCACCGTCCCGGGGGGCAGATTTGTTTCCTGAATCTCACTGTAAAGGGGGAGCCCCTGGAAATCTTACAGTCTCTGGTGCAATCTCCGTCACATCCTGAGAAGGATCACACAGGAAAAGAAAATCAAATTTGACAGACAGAAATAAATTTCCATGGAGGAAAAGTGGGAGAGGGTAGGAGCACAGAGGAAAGAAGAAAATGCCAAACTCTAAAACAGTATATGAGATTTTCTCTCTTTTTTAAATTATTTTATTTTTTTATTCATTATGCTATTACGGTTGTCCCAAGCTTTCCCCTTTTGCCCCCCTCCACCCAGCACCCCTCACTCCCTCTGGTGACCTCCCACTTTTGTTCAAGTCCATCAATCTGCAAAGTTGGAGTAGAGCAGAAGCAGAAAGAGTAGAAAAACAATCATTCCATTTATATTTGATGGTAATTAAGTCACTAAGTCTCCCAGAGCCCAGACTATTCCCCCAGACCCACTTCTCTGACCTGGTTCTGATTCAAACCAAAAACAGTTTCCAAATAAGCGGATTTCATTCGTCACCAAAGTCTTTACAAAGAATGGAGTATTTTAAACAAAATTTGGAAGACTGACTAGCCCACCAAATCCAGGCTCACTGAAGGGTCAGGATGCCAGTCAAAAAGTCACCTGTCTGCTCTCTGGGTTTCTCTTTGTGAGTTAAATGCGTGACAGAGATCTCTACCCGCCCGAGGGTCCCAAGGCTTTGACAAGGACATTCTTCTTCAACAGCAAAGGACAGAGGACAGGAAGTCGCAGGCCCTACACACCCGGGCTGCACAGGAAGTGTTATCTATTCAGAAACGATGTCACTGCCCAGCATTTATTAACCGTTCCGGCGTCGGCTGGCCCGGGGGCAGAAATTAAGACGACGGAGGCGCATGTTCCCCTTCGGATCAGAAGACTGTCTGAGGTGAGAGGTCTAATCCTTGGCCTCCACTTAGTTTCTCTCTGTTTCCTCTCAGCCACTGGCAAGAAACAGTGAGTGAGAGCGGATGAGGCCACCGGCCCGTCCGCTGAGAACTGAAGACGGGCGTAAGGCGCCCGCCACCCTCCTCATTCGCTCCGGGCTGGGCTCCCCAGGACCCGAGAAAGCCTGTTTTCATTTCCAACAGGACTTGTGTGGAGTAAGGCGTGCTCATGGAATGGGATTCCACGTCAGTGTGGGTCCCATGGGGAAATGAGGGACGCGAACGTGGGTATGTGGCCAGGTCGGCACCTGTCCCGGAGTCTGGGAGGACCGGCCGGTAGGAGCTGGCCTCCATCAGGAGAGCAGAGCGCGGCTTCCGCGTGTGCTGCGTGGATTTCAGGGACCGAGTCTGAGGTTCGGCGCGGGGCCGGCGATGGGGCACCTGTCGGTCCTCTCCACCCCTCCTCCCACTTGGAGGGGTTCGGCTAAACCCAATCTAAAAGCAATTTGGTGGTTGTAATCATCGATTTTAATTGCTTCCTTTTATTCCTAGGCTATATGGGAGTCATCCCTTCAAGCAGGAAGTCAAGCCACCAACGCACAAACTCCATCGTACAGAAACTCCCAGATGGGAAGAGTATAAAGCCCAAGGCTGTCACTGCGTCTCCTCTGTGCAGCAACCGCCGAAGTGCACACTACACAGTGTCCCGTTTGCACGGTCTGCAAGACGGCCACGTGAAAAACAGCTGGCTGGGGCCTCGAGGACGCCGGGGAGCCACGGTCAGCAACTGTGTACTTTACTGGGTAATTGTAACAACGGCTTCCCTACAGCACGTCCCACAGGGCGGGGACCGACTCTGTTCCCTCCTAGGAAAATGGGGCCACAGATCGAAAAAAGAAAAGGAAGTAAGAACTGACAATTTTGGATCCTCTGAGGATGTTATTAACAAACTGAAGCGAGAGGATAAAAGGTCTCACCTTTCCTTTCACACACCTCAAAACAACAACTTCTACTGAAATATCTTAAATGTACTTTTAAATTTTCTCCCAAGGAGTCAGTTATTAACAGCCAGGATTTACATACATTTGCAAAAAAGGAACCGATGAGTTTTGTTTTTTTTAATGAAAACAGCTTTTCCAACAGAAAGTTTTAGAGGCTAAGAAAATGCATTTTTGGTGTGAAGTTCATCTGAATACAGCCTTCGTTAGATAACAGATAGCTTCTCTCCTGTCTTCACGGGAAAGGGCCTCCATCACGCAGGAAGACCCACCACAGGAGAAAGGCACACGCGTACACATGCTTTCTTAACCACGTAACGCTTTGCCCATGGGGCACAGAAAGAGCGTGCTAACTGCCCAAAACAACAAGAGAAAAGACATCGAAATGTATACGCACCTTCGTAGGTTTCCAAGATGTGCACGGTGTCCCCTATTTGTAAAGAGAGCTCGTCTGCTCCCCTGGCGTCGTAGTTGTAAAATGCTGTGAGGGAGAGAAGGTGGGGAGGAGATGTCAGTGGAGGCAGAAGGCCGACGCTGCTGGTTCCAGCCTGGTTTTCGTGCTAACGTGCACGGTCTCTGCCCGGATCCCTTTCTCTGATGCTCACAAAAGTGGCCTTTTCTTTCAAGAGACAAACATAAAGGGCCGCCACTGAAACAGAAGAAGGTAATAACTACTCATGAGACCAGACAACCATACCTGAGTCTTTTACTGTGGCAAAGGATATGGGACGTGCAACCCGCCTTCCGACCATTTTTAAATGGACAATTCAGTGGCGTTCGTTACATTCAAGTGCTACCTGCACCACCGTCGATTTCCAAAACCTCTCCGTCCCTCCAAACAGGAACCCCACGGTACCCATTAAAAGTAACCACTGCCCACGGGTCCCTCCCCCGTCCCTGACAACCCAAACCGACTTCCTGTCCCTGTGGACTTGAGGGCTCCAGCTGCCCGATATCAATGGGATCACAATATTGGCGTTCTGCGTCTGGCTCCTTTCACTTAGCGTAACGTTTTCAAGGTTTATATAAACATTTCAAGGTTTATGTGAACATTGTACCGGGTTTCAGGACTGCATTCTTTTTGTGGCTTAATAACACTTATAATAGGAAGAAAACTGAGGATACTGTTAACGTTTTAATTGTCACTTCATATGCTATCTTATATTTCCACTAATAGACTTTTCCATCAGAAGACTTCTTCCTAATGATGAATCAATCACACATGGACTGAAAGCTTTTAGGAAACCAAACTAGTTTTTAAAAAATAAAAAGACAACCCACTGAATAGGAAAACGCATTTGCCAATACATCTGATAAGAGGTTAATATCCAAAAATTATAAAGAATTTATAAAACTCAACACCAAAAAAACAAATAATCCAATTAAAACATAGGCAAGGGTCTGAGCAGACACTTCTCCAAAGAGGACACACAGATGGCCAGTGAACACATGAAAAGAAGTTCAACATCACTAATCATCAGAGAAACGCAAATTAAAACCACAGTGAGATATCATCTCACACCTGTCAGAATGGCCATCATC